>CM016619.1:17705657-17926239 GCA_005393395.2 Gossypium australe
AGACACAGGTGCCGTTCCGGGTAGCAAGTCAATACCGAATTCAACTTCCCGATCTGGAGGCAGACCTGGAAGTTCTTCCGGGAATACGTCAGCAAATTCCCCAACCGTTCGAACCTCAACTACTGACTCCTTGGCTTCCAAAGCACAGATCCTAACCAAATATGCCTCGCAACCTTTCTTGACCATCCTTTCGGCCTTCAAGGCCGACACCACATTGGATAGGTAATTCCTTCTATCACCTATCATAACCACTTCATCACCCTCAGCCGTCTTAAGCACCATGCGCTTAGCCGCGCAATCCAAATTCGCCTGATACTTAACCAACCAGTCCATTCCAAGGATCAAATCGAACTCTCCGAAAGGTAGTTCCATCAGATCGGCTACAAATACGACCCCTTGGAGTTCTAGGGGTACACCTCTATAAAGTTTGTCTACTACTACAGAGTGTCCTAGGGGGCTTAGCACAGTCATCTTCCTAAGAGTAGTCTCAGAGTCTAGGTCCATAGTCCCTACCACACTACTAGCAATGTACGAGTGCGTCGAACCCACATCAATCAATGCAACATAAGGTAACCCAAATATTAGAAACGTACCGGTTATGACGTCCGGTGCGTCTCCCTCCTCGCGACGCCTCGCTGCATAGACTAAGCCAGGCTGCCTAGCCTCTGTGTTACCCGAACCTCTGCCCTGAATTCCACGACCTCGGTTGGAACCATTGTTTCCTCTGCCATTACCCCGACCCCTCTGTGGTGGTCCAACATTTCTGCCCTGAGCGCGATTCTGACCTTCTGGCTGATCCTTAGCTACCTTTTGAGGACAGTCCCTTACCCGATGCTCCAAAGACCCACACTCAAAACAACCTTTGTTACCGGTCCAACAACTCCCCCAATGGGTTTTTCCACAGCGGTTGCACTGAGTTGGCCTTTGATTAGTAGTCGTGGGCCTACCGGTCTGATTTGGCCCACTCTGCCTAGCCCGCTTCTGAGCATTAGCGCTACCCGATCCAGCTGACCCAAAACCTCTCTTTTGGTTATTCTTACCATAGTTTTGTCTCACAGTCTCCTTAATCCCTTCGGCCACCTTGGCCTTCTCCACTAGGGACGAGAACTCACGAACCTACTGCGGGGCAATTAGCAATCTCAGATCATCTCTGAGCCCGTCCTCAAAGCGGACACAACGCTCATGTTCGGTGGCTACGATTCCTCTGGCATACCTACTCAGCCTTAAAAACTCCGCCTCATACTCGGCCACCGACTTAGTTCCTTGTACTAGACCCAGAAAAAGTTTCCTCTGAGCATCTGTATAACTGGTGCCCACATACTTCTTCTGAAAAGTAGTTTTGAAGTAATCCCATGTGAGATCATCAGCCGTGGCTCCATCCCGGACTGTCAGCCACCACTGGTACGCCTCATCCTTTAGAAGCGACACCGCCCCTTTCAGCTTCTCCTCCTCAGTCAGGTCGAGATCATCCATAACCCTTTCCGTAGATTCCAGCCAATACTCTGCGGCACTGGGTGCCACTCCTGAGACACCACGGAATACCTCGGCCCCGTTAGACCGAATTCGCTCGGGAACAGACTTTCGAGCTCCCAAATTCCCACCAGCCCCGGCCACCATCTCCAAAACTCGCAAAACAGCTTGCGACACAGCCTCACCGCCGGTCTGGTCCTGCTCCTCAGCCCTGAAAGTAGGAGGTGGTGGTGGCGGTGGTACCTCGTTTTCCGAACCTTGACCTGTCCTGCCGGGTTCAGACACCGTCATCCTACCCCTACCGCGTCCACGACGTCCACGTCCTCTAGAACTCATTCTATCTATCGCGCCTTTAATCTGATTAAGAAAATTTTATGTGTTAGCATTTGTTTCACTTTCTTATTCGCGAAGAAATTTTATGAACAGAATTTAATTAGGGATTCCTTCGAGCAAACAAGGTTTCAGTCTTCTATCCTAGTTCACACAAAGAGTTCATGCATCCATTCCTTAATGCTTTCCATACCTATTCACTCTTCGGACATTTCTGCCCATTCCCAACCCAGGGGTATTTTCGTCATTTTCCCTACAGGGGTATTTTCGTAAATAAAGAAATTTTAAAACTTTAGTAGAGTAGATCATTTTGACATTCCCAAAACTGGAGGATATTTATAAAAATTTGTAAAATCGTAATCGTTTTGAAACCAGGGGTATTTTGGTAATTTTGTCAATCAGGGGCAATTTTGTCATTTTGATAAATCAGGGATATTTTCGACAGTTGTAAAACTTCGAGGGTCCTTTTTGAAAGTTTTCCTTTTCAAATAGTGATGTTGGTAAAGTTTTCCAAAGATCAGGGTCGTTTCGGTAATTTTCACAAATTAAGGGCGTTTTCGTAATTTTCTAAAACCAAAATATTTCAGTGTTGATTTTCAAAACTAAGCTGTTGGATGTTTGGAAAGTAGTTGAAATTTTTGAGCAAAACCATTGAACTGATATTTTATGAGTCAGGGGCGTTTTAGTAATTTTACCCCTAAAGGCATTTTTTGTAATTTTCCGAAAATTTGAGTTTTTCTAGGAAAACGTTGTAAATATGGGATTTTCTGATTCGAAAGAGTTGTTGCAAGAGTTTTGAAAACATTTGAGTTGTTGTTGTTTCGTTCCGTTTCGAAAACATGGCTAATTCCCTTTTTGGGTTTTAGTCATTAAGTTTAGCCTATGACCGAGCCCTCTTGGTCAGGGTGAACCAAAGCTACGCACCAGGCAGGATTCGAGTGAAGAGGAGGTGGGTCACGCGGACCGCTTAAATACCAAGCTCTCACCGAACCTTTCTAGACATGCGCACAGAGGTTGCCACACCACTGAGCCCTCTGAGTTAGGGTGAACCGAAGCTACGCACCAGGTAGGATACCTACGAAGAGGAGGTGAGTCACACGGACTGCTTAAATACCAGGCTCTTCCGGATCCAGTCCTCGACATGCGTACAGGGGTTACCACACCCTAGCTCACTTGGCTAAGTCATAGATTGGTTTAGTTCTTTAATGTCTTATGTTCGGTTAATGTGTTTGAGTAATCTAATCCTAGGGTTCAAGTCCTATAAGTCTATCTACGTTCCATACTTCCTACCCTTCTACAGAATATAATTCACCAAGAGATTCAGAAGTACTTACCTGGGCGGATCGGTGCCGGAGACTCGGGCCATGCTGTTCAAAATCCAAAAATTATTTCATAAGGCCTTTTAAAACATTTTTGGGCCTTGGGCCCCCACAGCCGAGCTTTGAACTGGGCTCTGATACCAATTTTGTAACGACCCAAACCCGGTCCAAACGCTATGGCCGAATCTGGTCCGTTACAGTGAAAACATTTTTGAAGTTCCTTTTTGAAACCAACTTAAATTTTGAAAACCCTTCTTTTTAGTGGACTTAATAAAACCTTACTTAGATTAAATTTGGAAATCAGTTGAGTCAAGTTATTTTAGAGTTTTAAATGTGCCCGACGGCACGGTAAAACATTCTCGTTTACTTTGAGAAAACGTGTTCATTCAATGTAATATTGATAAAAAAAAAATAGTTTAAGCAAATTATTCAGCAATATAAAAAAAAACAAGCTAAAGTGTTAGGAGGCCTTATTACATTCAAAATAAAATCAACTAAAGATTAAAATAACTAGAGCCAAAATCCATTCGGTTTAAATTCACTGCATGGCCACCTCGAGTCAGCCCGGCTCCACATCCGCGATCTACTCGTTACCTGAAAAATGTAAAGGAGAAGGTGAGTCACCAAGACTCAGTATGTAACCCTTCCCCCGGTTTAAACATATTCATACACAACATATAACAAATTAATTATGCAAGTTATCATGTGTCCCAACCTAGCCAGCCGTACGCCACTGTCTACCCCGTTGTGGTACCAAACCACAGGTGGTGCCAAACCACTAGTGACATATAGTCACGATGTGCTACCAAAGCACTGGTGTCCGTAGACACAAATCAGGTGATGGGGCCAACCCATCGTGTGATACCAAATCACTGGCAGACGATCCCATATCTCAAGTGGGGCCAACCCACGGTGGTATTAACCACAGGGATAAGTCGCTATTGAGGTACCAAACCTCTGGAGGTACCAAACCTCTGGTGACCGTAGTCACAGTGTGTTACCAAAACACTGGTGCCCATCGGCACATTATCACTGCCCCCTCCACTCATCAACCCACATAGTCAACAGTCACATATAGATTTATCATATGTATTATCACAGCATGCTTCCCAAAAGCATAAAATAGCAATCATATGCACAGGTACTTACCTGGTTACCCCGTATACCGTTATGGTATTCAAGCCATTGCTACATACATCAAATTAGCAATCACATTACTTAGCATAATTTAATAAGTTAAATGGTGTGTATGTACACACCTGTTACTACGATAGTCTTAAATCCCAAGAAGAAACGTTGGTCACCACAGATCTATCTGTCCTATATTCGGCCAAAAACATGGGTTAGTCTTATGGCCTATTCGGCCAAATCCAAAATATTCAAAGGGTTAATATTTAACCCGAAAGCCTTACCTAACCCCCTTGAGTACTAGCCACCAAGTGTTACTGCTTCCCTAATCGGCAATCATTAAGTTAGTAGCCTTCGGCTTAATCGAATATCATGAATAAAGAAAACAGATCTTACCACCTTACCCCAAAACCGATTGCTCCAAAGCAACGGGTTCACCTGCTTGCTTCCAAATCCGAAGGCCCTATATTTTAATCAAGCGATTAGTAGCCTTAACAGTCATTGCCGAAATAGTCACTTACCAACCTCCAAGTCGACAAGAAGAGAAAAGAGAATCCTAGACATTCGGCCTAACATACTTACCCTCCAAATTCGATTAGAGATTGCTTCCCCCTCCTTGTTCAGTATTCGGCCAAGAAGAAAATAATGGGGAGGAGGTGGTGTTTTGGCTAGTGTTTTAAGAAGAGAAAGGAAAGTTTAAAGATGGAAGACCAAGGTATGGTAGGTTCGGCCAAGGTTTCAAAAGAAGAGAAAAGATTGAAAGTAGGTGTTTTCGGCTAAAGGGCTTGAGAAAATGAAGGAAACGCAAGAGCAAAAGAGGGCTAGGGAATTCGGCACTTAGCAAAATTTGAAGAAAAGAAAAACAAGGAAATCAACTCATGTATTTATAGACTTGCCGTCCACCCCCTTCTAATTAATTCAAATTAATTTTGAATTAATCCCATAAATCCTTTGATAATCCAACTAATATCCAATAACCCTTTTAATCTAATAATCCCCCTAATTATCCTACATTATCACACTATTAAAATGATAATAGTAATATCCTTAATTTATCTTCTTAATATTAAGGAATTAAAACCAATTAAAATGCTCACAATATCTTATTATCCAAGTAAAAATCTAATTAATAAACCCTTTATAAATAATAATAATATCCTCATTATTATCTCTATTATCTAAATAGATAATAAAAAGAATTAAGGAGAGAAAATCTCTCTCCCTTGTGCCGTCCAAACAAAGAGCAAAAAGAGGGATTTCCGCGACTCGAACACAAGCTCTCCCTTGCTCCTTGGTGGCGTCACATGTAGCTCTTAAGTGGGAACACTTTGCCACTTAGTCTAGGCTCATTTTATGTCCAAATTATCCCCATTTATTCTTATAACACCCTCCTGCTAAGGCTCCCTATCTTAAAAGTTAAAAACTACAATTTCCTACCAAATCGAGCCAACACAAAGCCTTAAAATAAGCTCTATTATTCCATAAATAATACCACAATAGTTCTTACAGGAAAAATAACTAAATTTCAAATAACCCCATTTTTGGGATGTTACAAACATATTTTAGTGATGATACTTGATGTTTTGCATCATATAAATTTAATTATCTTACATTATAAATTTTTAAATATGTTTATAATAAGTTTGAATTTTCTATAAACAACCCTATTAGTTTTGCAGAACTACAGTTATATTTTCTAAAACTTAAAAAGTCAATTATATATTCCCTCTTTAAAAAAATATAATTAAAGTCCAAGATACAGTCTCGAAACCGTTCCAATAATAATCCACACCCGCTCTTACTATTAATAGAGAGCAGATTATCAAAGTCCCCAATAAATAGTCACGGCAAAGTTATGGAGCTGCAAGAGAGTCCGCAAAAGAGCTCAGGTTGCTAACTTTCTGACCGACTTTGGATAACCATAAATACCAGTAAAATGCCATTTACAATTGATGGGCATCGAAACTACCAAATATAAATTTCTACGATAAAATACTAATAAATTGAAATATAGAGCAGTAGGGTTGAATCCATAGGAACTGGTTGTCTAATTTCACCTTTTCGCGTGACTAGAATTACTATCGCGGTAACAGTCGTGCCCACGACCAGTGCATTCCAATGCTGGAAAATTAAAAAAAATGGGAGCTTTAGTAGATAAAGATAATAATATGAAAAGAAAAAAATGTGTATATAAAATAAAGTAAAAACATAATTGCAAAATAAATTAAGCGAAATAAAATTAAATGGATAAATAAATTTTTTTTTAAAGCTTAGCCTTAGCCTTGGTATACTTCAAAATTGAATCGATTCTTGAAAAAGGGTTTTTTCCTTTCAACCGATAAATTGGTTATAGCAATCGATGACGCCTCAAACCGCCAACTCTTCCTCTCATAGTCAATTCTAGAACGACCTGCAAATCAACCATTGTCGAATTTCTAACAACGTGACATGCACCTGTAATTTAAAACTTCAACAACTTTGCGATCTGAAAAGCCCAACTTGAATCAATGGCCTCAACCATGTGGGTTGTTTAAATCTGATATCTATCTCCCTTAACGGAATCCAACTGGTTTTTCCCACCTGAACACGCTAATTTATTCGTGGGATTTTGAATACATCATAGCTGACTCAACTTCCTAACTGTACGCCAAACGATTCCAACTCAACGTGCACTTTTTGAATTAAAGTCGAATCAATTTTAAGGGATGAATTTGTACTATCCCATATACTAGAGAGATAGCGAATACCGAAAAAGTACTTAGTGTGGGTTCATATCTCACTATCCCATAAAATAATATTTTATTTAATTCTCAAACTAAACTAGAATTCAAAATTAAATTAAATAAATAAAAATAAATATGGGTTGCCTCCCATAAAGCGCTTTTGTTTAACGTCGTTAGCTCAACGACCTGAAAAATTTAATCATTCGGCTCCTCGAAAAATAATTCCTCCACCACGTGTACTTGAAAATTCTCGTAAAAAGGGTTTTAACCTTTGACCATTGACTTTAAAAAATTTCCCAGACTCCTCGCTTTCAATTTCAACTACACCATGAGGAAATAAATTAGTAATAACAAAAGGACCAAGCCATTTAGTTCGAAGCTTACTTGAAAGTATTCTCACTGTAGGGTCGTAAAGTAACACTTTCTGGTCAACTGAAAATTGTTTGCGAGATATTTTCTGGCCATGAAACACCTTGGTTTTGTCTTTATAAATTTGGGTGTTTTCATATACGTCTCACTGGATCTCTTCGAGCTTTTGAATGTCTAATTTTCAATAATTACTTGTCGTGTCCAATTCCATGTTGCATCTTTTCACCGCCCAAAATGCCTTATGTTCTAACTCCACTGGAAGGTGACACAGTTTACCGAATATGAGTCGGTAATGGGACATTCTTATGGGTCCCTTGTAAGTAGTATGGTACGCCCATAATGCATCTTTTAAACGTAGGCTCCAGTCTTTCCTATTTGGTTTCACGGTTTTTTCTAGAATCGACTTTATTTTTCCGTTTGAAACTTCCGCTAGACCATTTGTTTGTAGGTGATAAGCCATGGCCACACGTTGTGTCACCCCATACTTTTTCATTAAAATATCAATTACCTTGTTGTAAAAATGAGTTCTTTGATCGCTGATTAATGCTCTTAGTCTGCCAAACCTGGAAAAGATAGAGTTCATTAGAAAATCCACTACAATTTTAGCACCAGCATGTTGGGTAGCTTTAGCTTCTACCCATTTGGATACATAATCTACAGCGAGAATAATGTAAACATTATTAAATGATGAAACAAACGGTCCCATGAAATCGATGCCCCACACATAAAAAATTTTGCCTACATGTATAGGTGTTAGAGGCATCTCATTCTTTTGGCTTAAATTCCTCACTTTTTGACATCACTTGCAAGTTTTGCAAAATAAATAAGCATCACAAAATATGTGTGGCCAAAATAGTCCACATTCAAGTACCTTATGTGCAGTGCGTTGAGGACCAAAATGCCTTCCACAATAACCAAAAGTTAGTATAGTTTGTACCTCGGTTCCTACAAAACATCGCCGAATTACCTAATCAGAGCAGTACTTCCAAAGGTATGGGTTGTCCCAAATATAATATCATGAGTCTCTCTTGAGCTTGCCCTTTTCAGAACGTGATAAGTTGGACGAAATAATACCTATAGCAAGATAATTTACCATATCTACAAACCATGGGTAAACTACCTAAGCTGACAGAAGATTTTCATCTAGGAAGTCGTTTTTAAGAGGAACATCGTCTTTTGGAAAGACAATTTGACTCAAATAACCAGCTACTAAGTTCTCACTTACTTTCTTGTCCTTAGTCTCAAGATTGAATTCTTGTAAGAGAATAATCCATCTAATCATCTTAGGTTTTGCCTCTTTTTTCTGATGAAATAGTACAACGTTGCATTGTTAGAAAAAACAATAACTTTAGTGTTAATAAATATGGTCTAAAATTTTCCAAAGCAAAAACAATGGCTAATAATTCTTTTTCAATAGTTGGGTAGTTGCTTTGGGCAACATCTAATGTTTTGGAGGAGTAAGATATGATGTGGGGTTCTTTCCCAATTATTTGCCCTAGGATAGATCTTACATTTTGGTCACTTGCATTGCACATGAGCTCGAAAGGGTAATCTCAATTTGGTGGTTGTACTATAGGAGCTGAAACAAGCTTTTGTTTGAGAGTGTCGAGCGCATCTTTGCATGCTTGATCAAATTTGAGCACTTTATCTTTTTGCAAGAGATTGCAGAGCAGTCGCGAAATCCTAGAAAGTTCCATTATAAAGAGCCTATAAAAACCTACATGACCAAGAAAAAAACAAATTTCCCTCACAGTTGTGGGGTATGGAAGTGAGTTGATAACATCAGTTTTGGCCTTATCGACCGTGATCCCTTCAGCGCAAAAAATATGTCCTAAAATTAATCCTTTATTTGCCATAAAATGACATTTTTCATAATTAAGAATTAGATTAAATTCTAGGCATCTTTCCAAACTTTTAATAAGATTTGAAAGACATTTATCGAAAGAATTACCATATACTGTGAAATAATCCACAAATACCTCAATTATTTTCTCAATATAGTCAGAAAATATACTTACCATGCACCTTTGGAATGTGGCTGGCGTATTGCAAAGTCCAAACTGCATTCATCTATAGGCAAACATGCCAAAGGGACATGTAAACATTGTTTTCTCTTGGTCCTCCGGTGCCACTAGAATTTGGAAAAACCTGAATAACCATCAAGACAATAGTAGTGAGTTTTCCCCGCTAAACGTTCTAACATTTAATCAATAAAAAGGAGTGTAAAGTGGTATTTTTGAGTTAAATAGTTCAACTTCCTGTAATCTATACAAATTCTCCACCCATTTTGGACTCGAGTAGGAACTAAATCTCCTGTTGCATTTTTTGTTACGGTCATACCAGTTTTCTTAGGTGCCACATGAATTGGGCTAACCCAATTACTGTTGAAAATTGGATAGATCATCTCAGCGTCTAGTAGCTTTTGAACTGCATTTTTTACGACCCCCATCATTGGTGGATTAAGGCATCTTTGAGCTTCTCTTTTTGGTCTTACATTATCTTCTGTCGGTATTCTATGCATACAAGTCGAGGGACTTAACCCTTTTATGTCAACGATCGTCCATCTGATTGCCCATTTGTAGTCTCTCAAGACTTGAATTAAATTCTCCTATCCTAATATCAAAAGTTTACTAGAAACTATTAATAGTAAAGTGTTCCCATTACCTAAATAGACATACTTCAAGTGTTTCGACAATGGTTTAAGCTTTATCTCTGGGGCTTGTAAAATAGAAGCCAACAATTTAGTTTTAGAAGGAGAAATTTCAAAGTATTTACCTTGGCTTCTAAGAAATTGAGGAGTCTCCAATAGAATAACAGTTTCTCGAATTGGGTCTTTAAACATCATTAACTATTCAAATTTATCCATCATTTCGAGGTCTAAACTCCTAAAAAGCACCGTTTGTAACCCATCCTCTTCATGATACTCAAGATAAAATTTCATTAGTGGTTCAATAATATCAACACTAGAAATATTTGACATTGTGTTGGGTTGGCCCATCTCCTCATAAACATTAAATTTACCACCTTATCGTCGAATTCCTTAGTAAGGTTTCCACTTCAAACATCAATCTTTATACGTGTGGTACTTAAGAATGGTCTCCTGAGTAGAATATTAGAGGCATTTTTTGAATGGTCGTCATCCATATTGATGATATAAAAGTTTGTAGGAAAAATTAGTTCATTTACCTTTATGAGGACATCTTCTAGCACCCCTTCTGGATATACACATGACCTGTCTGCCAATTGAATAATCACCCCTGTTTCTTTCAAAGGACCTGTGTTTAGCAATTTAAAAATTGATAAAGGCATTACATTAATAGATGTTCCCAAATCACACATGGCTTTCTTTATGCCAATATTTCCAATTTTACAAGATATAGAAAACATACTTTGGTCCTTACACTTAGGCGGGGTTTTTCTTTGTAGCACTGTAGAAACGTTTTCACCCACATTGACCCATTCATTTCCTCGGAGTTCCTTTTTGTCGGTGCACAGTTCTTTAAAAA
The DNA here is from genome assembly GCA_005393395.2 of Gossypium australe. Taxonomy (NCBI): domain Eukaryota; kingdom Viridiplantae; phylum Streptophyta; class Magnoliopsida; order Malvales; family Malvaceae; genus Gossypium; species Gossypium australe. The sequence continues at coordinate 17,716,503 of CM016619.1, forward strand.
ATTTTGCATAGCGTGGAACTTGTTTAATTGCATCAAGTAAAGGAATATTAATTTCTACCTTTCGAAATGTCTCAAGGATTTCCTTTTCCTCTCATTCCTTTTTAACTTGGCTGGGTCTTCTAGGGAATGTGAGAGGTATAATGAACGGCCTCTGCGGTGTCAACTCCATGGGAGCTATTGGCTCTGCTTTCTATTCTTCCTGTTCAGCGTCGTAGTCACGACTCGTACCAAGCACTAGTTCTGACTCTGTTCCATCCTTCACGGTCATAACACTCGTATTTTACCATGGGTTTGGCTCAGTTTAAGATGGCAATTTTCCTTGGTTCTCCAAATGACTAACCAAACAACTAACTGTAAGTGCTAACTTACTTATTTGCTGATTAATTTCTTGGAAGTGTGCCTCAGACTTTTGTTGGAACTTTTCAGTGCTAATGGCCAACCTCTCTACTATGTCTTCAATGGATGACTTTGGAGGTTGATATTGTTAAGGCGAGGATGGTCTTGGTTGATATGGTTGATTGTATCAAGGGTTTGATCCATAGCTTAGATTTAGGTAGTCCTTCCACCCTGCATTATACGTGTTCGAATATAGATCATAACGCTTTTGAGGTGGCCCTGGAAAGTTCCCAAGGACATCTCATTGTGCAGTTATGTCCTCCTATAAAATCAGGCAAGAGTCGATAGGATGATCAGGCTTAGCGCAAATCTCGCATAACTGAATTAGGTTTGTCTTTCTTGCAAGCATAATTTTAACCATATTAGTAAGTTCATCAATCTTATCTACTAAGGAATGAGTACTTAGCTCATGAAACCTTCTCGCGGGTTCCATAGGTGATTGATACTATTCAGAATTTGCAGCCATAGTCGAAATTAATTCCCTAGCTCTTTGGGGAGTCATATTCAAAAGAGCCTCTCCACTAGCGGCATCAATCATCTTCATTTCCATTGGAAGTAACCCCTCATAAAAATATTGTAAGAGTGATTGTTCAAACAGGCCATGTTGTAGGCAAATTGCGTACAACTTATTGTATCGCTCCCAATATTCATAGAGTGACTCTGCTTCCTTCTGTTGTATTCTGACTATACTCCTCCTTAATTCGACTGCTCAAGCTGCTGGGGAAAACCTATCAAAAAACAACCGAGACATATCAGTCCATGTATTAACAGATCTTAGAGGTAAATAAAATAGTCATTCCTTAGCTAAGTTGGCTAATTAAAAAGGAAAAGCTCAGAGTTTAATTTGATCCTCAGTTAGTCCCTCTAGTTTCATGCTTAAACAAACCATGTGGAATTCCTTCAAATGAGTGTGGGGATTCTCAGTTTTCAAACCGCAAAAATTGGGCAATAAATGAATTAATCCCGACTATAACTCGAACGGTGTTTCTCCTGCCGAATAAGTTATGCATGGTGGTTGTTGTTAATCCGGTGCTACTGCGAGTTGGTGTAGTTTGATATGTCATTCTGTCTCATTCGTCGAATGAGAAAATATCATCAGTATAATATCCTACCTCGAAGTCGTGATGTGGTTGTTTACCACATTGAATAGCTTCTCTTCGCAATGTTTGAGTCAAATTCTCTATTTCCAGTTCAAATTCTAAAGTTTCAGGTTCTGACCTGGTCATAAAGAACACAAACAAAAATTAGAAATTTTATTCCGTAACATAAATTTTTGCATAATTGCATGTTGTGCTTGCTCAGCGGGTTATTCGAGTGTATTTGGGGGTTCTAAGGAGACCTGGGATTGAGTCGGAGCCTTGGAGAAATTTTAGTTTTTGGCCCTTAAGATGAGAGGGCTGGTTGAGGTTGGACTTAAGTATATTTGAGTGCGTTTTGCTAACACAAGTGGAGTGTGTGGTGTAGTGGTATGGCGTCAAGTGGAGAGTAAGGAGGGAAGGGGTTTGAATCCCTCAAGTGGAAAATGAAGGATTTTATTTTGTGGCTTGAGAGGGGAGGAAGCAGAGTTTGGATCAAACTCTACAAGGGGAGTTGAAGACTTGGTCAATAAGTTTGAATGGGAGGACAGGAGTGATTCAAGGAGAAAATAGTGGAGTGGATCAAGGAGTGGGGAGAAGTGGAGAGTTATGCCGTGAGAGGGAACTCAAGCTAGTTATTTTCGGCTAGGGGGAATGTTAGGCATTTTGGGTAGTGTTGGTGTTGTCGAATTCTCATTTTGCTCTCCTCTTATTTTCGGCTTTTGAGTTTTTCGTCTAGAGCATTTCGGGTCTTTCTACTTTGGTGCATTATTTTCTCCTCTTCGTGCACTTTTCTACCTTTCGTGCACTTCTTTTTCTTTTGCTAATAGCTATTCATTTTGCTTCATTTTTCTTTCTCCTTCATTTTCCTGCTAAGTGCCGGATTGGTAAGCCTTACCCTCACCTTCTTTCCTTTCTTTTCTTCCCATTACTCTTCTTCCTAATCATTCGTTCTTATCTTTGTTCTAAGCCGAATGCTATTCTTCTTGAAGTGTTGATCCTTCTCTTTGCTGGTCGAACCTTGTGAGCTGAACCTACATACTCTCTTCGTTTGGAACCCTTTGTTCCTTGTTGTGAGAGCTGAAACTCCTTGTGGGTCAACTGCCGAATTTTGTGGTACTTTGGTAAGGGTGGAGTAATGCTAGTAATCTTGGTAACTCGATTATAGTTAGATCACTCGTGATTTTTCAAGCAGGCTTCGGTCTCTCCTATGTGGGGGGCGAATGATTGGATGGTTACTAACACTCTTTTGCTCATCAAATATTGTTAGGGACTTGATTTCCGTAGCCAAGGGATAGGGTCGATTATTTGGTGCACTGAAGGAGACCGTGTTCGTCGTAGTAAAGTTAGTCTAGTAAGGTGTTTCAAAGTTAAGGTTATTAAGGTTGAGACTAACCATTTGTCAACTATCACTATAGGTGTCTTGGAAGCGGTGGAAAACACAACTCGTAATCAAGGTGTGTAATCTCACACCCTTGCTGGTGTTATTATGCGTTGTTCTGTGAATCAACCAAAAGCCGAAATACGAAAAGCCAGAATATCGGCAATTGAGATCTCTCGAGTGTGCGAGTGCTCGCGGAGATAAACCAAGCCACTAGTGATGGAGTTAGACCGTTGAGAGTATCACGAACCCTCTCACAGATTTGAAGCCGTAATGGGCATAGTTGGGCTGAAACGAGCTAAGTGGGCCCAATGGGTTAACGGGCCACATGATCGAAATTGATGGAAATTGCCAAATGAGTGATGCGACTGCGAAGTCTGCAGAACTTAGACCGAAAACGAGCTGAATGGGCCACACGAGCGTGTGAACCCGTTTGGGTCGAAATTGGCTTTTTTACACCGTAGTGACCAAAAAGGGAACATGTGTCGTTCGATGCGACAGTGGGCCTTCAGAAAAGCCATTAGTGGGTAAATTACTGAAATACCCTCAGTAGGTAAATGACCGAAATACCCTCGATGGGTAAATGACCGAAATACCCTCGATGGGTAAAATTATCGAAATGCCCCCAAGGGGTGAAATTATTGTTTTACCCCTAAATAACAACATGACCGTTATACCTCTGGTGGTAGTTAAATATCGTTTATGTGATTTTGTATATCTGTTTATAATTGTAATACACTGCATTCATAACATCTTGCATGGGTTGGGTTTGTTGATCGAAGGAAGTATCGTTTAGTGGCACTGCCACATACCGTTCTAGTGGCATCGCCACATACAGTTATAGTGGCTTCGCCACATATGCTTTATTGAGTGGCTCAGCCACATACCGTTATTAGCAGCTTGGCTGCATTATTGGAGAGTTTTGACTGGGTGGGTTGACTTGGTCCCCACGGAGAGACTGGTTGGTATGGGTAGAGAGTTTGGTTGGATTGGGGTGGGTACACATCCATTGCATTGATTTGATTTGGGGCTAAGGCCCAGCTTGATACCGAATAAGGCTTAGGCCGAGACTGACACCATATGGGCTCGGGCCCAGATTATGACTGTTACAGGGGATTACACACTGAGTTCTCGTTACTCACCCCTTTTCTTTTTAACCGTGCAGGTAATCCCCGTCGTTAGAGGATTTGGAGCGGCGGAGGACTCGGAGGTGGCCATACGTCGGATTTGTCAATAAACGAAACTTAGCAATTTTTGGTTTTAATTTACTTTTATATTATTTTGGGTTAATAATTTATGTAATACGGCCATTGGGATTTTCTTTTAACTTTCATTTGATAATTCTTTAGTTATGAACTGTCAAACATTCAAACACGGGTTTTTAAACTAATAACTGCTGTTTTTAAATATCACGTTTCCGCAACTTTAAAAGTCAGTCTTCTGCAACAAACAACGTTTTGAAAATAATATTGTGTTCGCAAAGGAAACAACTTTAAGCAAACCTTATTTGATAAGCAATGAAACTCAGAGTTTTTCATTGATAAAAAGTTTTTGGAATTGAAGAAAGGTTTTAATGATTGTGTGGTTTTATACAACCTTTTGATGTGACATGCCAGATTCGGCCATAACGTCTAGGCCGGGTTTGGGGTGTTATATTTTCAGTCCCCAACAACGGCGCCAAAATTTGATAGGTGTCAAAACCACCAAATATAAATTCCTACGATAAAATACCAGTAAATTGAAATATAGAGCAGTAGGGTTGAATCCAAAAGGATGGTTGTCTAATTTCGCCTTTTCTCGTGACTAGAATTACTATCGCGATAACAGTCGTGCCCACGACCAGTACGTTCCAATGCTGGAAAATAAAAAAATAGGGCTTTAGTGGATAAAGATAATAATATGAAAAAATATGTATATAAAATAAAGTAAAAACGTTATTGCAAAATAAATTAAGCGAGATAAAATTAAATGGATAAAAAAAATATTTTTTTAAAGCTTAGCCTTAGCCTTGGTATACTCTAAACTTGAATCGATCCTTGAAAAATGGTTTTTTTCCTTTCAACCAATAAATTGGTTATAGCAATCGAGGACGCCTCAAACCGCCGACTCTTCCTCTCGTAGTCGATTCCGGTACGACTTGCTAATCGACTATTGTAGAATTTCTAACCACGTGGCACGCACCCGTAATTTAAGACTTCGACAGCTTTGTGATCTGAAAAGCCCAACTCGAATTAACGGCCTCAATCGTGTGGGTTGTTTAAATCTAATCTCTATCTCCCTTGACGGAATCCAACTGGCTTTTCCCACCTGAACATGCCAATTTGTTTGCGGGATTTTGAATACAGCACAGTCGACTCAACTTCTTAACTGTATGCCAAACGATTCCAACCCAACATGCACTACTTTTTGAATTGAAGTCGAATCAATTTTAAGGGACAAATTTGTATTATCCCATATACCAGAGATAGAGAATACCTAATTGCAAAGTATTTAGTGTGGGTTCATATCTCACGATTACTTTGTCGAAGCGATAACTGGGCTAAGGCTAAAAAGGGGATTTAGTTAATCATGAAATGTATCATGCTTGATGGTGTATAAAAGTGATTTAAATGAGAATTGTGGAAAGTGGAAAAGGAAGAGGGCTTGAAGGAAAATAGCCAAAAAGTTGAAAGTAAAAGAAAAAGAATTGAAATGGCAGAATAGAGCATTGACGCCAAAAAGAAAAAAAAAATAAAGAATTTATTAAATGCAAAAGGCCAAAGTATGTGTTTAATTGACTGTAGCCATTAGGTATTTATACATACTTTTTGTGCTAAAATTTAGCTAGATTTTTCCTAAATCTTATCACTAAATAAATCAAGATTTTAAAAATCAAATTTAAACTAGAGATTAAATTCAAACTAATTACAAAATTTTAACAATATAAAAAATCCTTCAATCTTTATCCAGCCAACTTTAAATCTTCAATCTTTTAATCAAGCCCTTCTCTTTGGTTTTTTTTGTTCCAATTTGGCCCCTTTTTGTATGAGTTTGAATTTAGCATGCCAACTTTATTCGTAATAAAAAAAAATCTAAATTTAATAGCATTTTATCCAATAATTAGCCAAAAATAAATATATTAAAAATACTAATTTATCTTACTATCAACAACCATTAGACTCCTAAAATGTCATGTATTTTAGATTTGAATCTTATTTCACTTTTTGTTCATATGGCACTCAAAGATTATGAAAACTAAATCCATTTTGTGAAATTTATATACTTGTTTTCTAAAAATCAAATAAATTATTTATAATTGTCTAAGTTTAATTGTTAAAATATGCAAGTTAATAAACGTTGCACTGATAAAGCATGTTACCTCAAATAGTTGCTATGAAATAAATTGTCAGAGTGAAGGATTGACAAGGGAGTGAACACTCCTTCATCACTGTAATGGAAAATTGATAAACAAGTAGAACACACCGGAATTGTTTATGCAATTTGGTTTCTCTGTATCTGCAGAGCCTAGCTCAGTGAAAATATCTACTTTCTTCAGCAATTATAACAAGTGATCTTAATCTATCACACTTGTCACAATTTTCCTCACTTTTGTACCTTGAAGACTCAATACTCTAAACACTAAATATACCTTGTGAATTCAACAAGTAAAACCACAACATAAAATGTTTTACTCTGAAATGCACTTATACGATATAGTTCCTCACAAGAACAAATTAAGTGATTATTTCTCTTAGTATATTAACCTATACAAGTTTCTCAATTAAATAGATTATTTTTTAGATATGCTAACATAGAAGATCTATCACAATCCCATTAAACCAACAATAAGATAAGCTCAATTCAGTATACTAGTAACAAGTAATGTAAATATGGACTCTGGAAAGCTAATTAATCAAAGTTTCAATCTAATCCAATATCTACGGTCTACAAAATTGACTTGGGTGATTCGATTCGATCCAATCTCCAAAATATTAATTTTCATTAATGGGTTAGATCTAATCCAAATACTTAGCACAACCAATAAATAACATTCAATAATTTGTTAACACTTCAAATATGGAAATTGTCTTAACACAGTTTTAGTGGTTAGGTAGTGAACACTCCCTTAGCACTCAATTTACCAATTTCATATTCAACAAAACATATTGAACTCTCAAAGAAGTAACTTAAATTTGAACATAAAAAATGACATCATTAAAAAGAGTAATCACGAATATAAAAAAATTAATTATTATAAATTATAAAATAGACATAAAAATCTAATCCCGCGATGAATAATTCATCAAAAAGAAGTGATCATTTTAATAATGATCACATGTTATAAATATGGGCAAATAGTGATCCCTCAGGATAACTTGATACGGTTTCTATAAAACTTTACAAAAACGAGTTTCATAATGCACCGACGGTTGTCAGTGTCACAATTTGGTAAGATAATGACGACAGCCAACCCAACGGCAGTGGTTGGTCTGTCTACTCATTGATAGTGATATTTGCAATAGGAACTTATGCACACCTTTAGAGTTTCAACCAGAAACATTTTGAGACCATTTTATGGCTATTGTTCTGGAAAGTAACTTTTCATTATATATTTAAAAATACCTTCTCTTTTTCGTACAATTATTTTTTTTAAAAAAAATTCAGTACGAATATACCCCTACTAATATATTATATTTATTTTATTTTCCAATTGCATTGGTTTTTGATTAATTTGTTATATCAAAGCTTAAATACTACTAAATTATGATGTGAGTGAAAAAATAAATTATGTAATAAAGATATTTATTAAAAAATTATATAAAAAACAAATGAACCCTGATTAAAAGAGTAAAGTTAAAGGATTAGGTTGATAAAAAAATTTAAAGGTTTAAGATTCATTTGATTCTAAGTTTTGATCTCATTACGTATTAATTTTATCAATTTATAAAAAAAATATCAATCACAAAAATAATATAATGATAACAGCTTAATTTATAAAATGAATGGTTTTTAGTAATTTTTCAATTGAGTTAATATTATTACGAGTCTATTTTTATATTTTTATGTAAAATCTATACAAATCAATTTAAACTAGACTTGTTTTCAAAAACTTAAATTCATTATTTTAATCAAACTTTTTTTATATATAATTTTTTCCCCAATAACTATAACTCAATAGTAATATTGTACTGTTGACTGAATTTAGTGTTATAGGTCAAGAGGTACAAAATTTTTTTACAAAAACACTCTTAAAAATTTAAACAAGAAAAAAAATTGCTAAATTAAAAAGGATAATTTCATTGTATTAAAAAATATTTTCATAAAATCACGTTATTTTTTCTTTTTTATCCAATATTCAATAAAAATAACTAATTACTCATTCGAAATTTACTTATATATTTTTATAATTTAAATTTTAAAAATAATTAAACTAACAACTCATTCTAGAATCTATACCCTAATATAATTTAACATATAGATTATGTTGAATGTCAGTTTAAATTTAACATAGAATTTATTCAAAGTACGTGAAATAAATTATAAATATGTGTATAAGTCACAGGACTAGAACTTTAGTTTCTCAATCAGTGCAATCTTAGGCGATTTCTTGGTTTCAAATCCGCCTAAGTCAGCCTAACTCTCGCAAAGTAAGGATTCTCGATAGAAATTCTTTTAAGGCACCGAAAAAAGGCGGAAGAAACTCAAAACGAAAGAGTAATGAAAGAACAGAAATTGCCACAAGAAAGCAAAGTAAGCCAAGTGTTTGAGTAAATATTTTCAAAGTATTCTATCACTCTAAAAGAATACAAAGAATGTGATTCCATAGGAGGATTACAAATGAGGGGAAAGCCTCTATTTATACTTGAGCTCCCCAAAGCCAATCGTACATATTGAGTTACATCAACGGTCGAGATTAAAGCCTATCTACAATTGAGATTCTTAAGTGTTTGTCTCAATCTTTTAAAATTACAAAATCAAATCTTATCATATTACAAATCTTTTAAGATTACTTTCCATATTTATCAAGGTAGTCCTAACTTCCCTAAGTGTTTCATTGGGCCATCAAGGCTTTAAGTAGACGGGCTTCTCCACATGTTCTACAAATTGGGCCAGTTCAAGTAGGTCGAATGAACCTTATTTAATCGACTGGCCTTCATGGGACGCTCTTTGTGTAATCGTTACGAGCTTTGATCCCCAGCTCATGACATATACGTATCACATAAACATGTTGGGTATGAAAAACAAACACTATAAAAAATTTAGGAGGGTCATTTTTTTTTCTTTTTGAATTTTAAAAACATCAAATCCAAGTTATTAATGGGATATTTACACACATGTTTATAATTTAATCCACATATTTTAAATATATTCCATGTCAATTGTTAGTATAAATCTCCAGTGAGGAAAATCTCGAGCACACGAACAGAAAAAGAAGAAATAGGACAGGCTTCAAGGCATGTATCAAGCCACTATCTTTAAGGTTATATTCGCCCCCCTCTATCTTCAGTGTGCAAATGAGCTCCAAGCAAATTAATCTCGAGGATACAATGAAGCCATAACTATTTGCCTTTTGCACTGACGAGAATAACCCACTATGCACTGAGCAATGTATAACAAGAAACTCAATTTCTACAAAAGATTTCTGCAGTAATAGAATAATCTAATAATATTAGGAAATGAAGGAAGGAAAGAAAGAATATTAGAATTTGTTGGTATGTTTTCAAAATGGAATCCCGTTCCTATTTATAGGAATTTTCATGTCTCTTCATAGAGACATATTTCAATAGGTGTCTTTCTAAATAACAATGTCTTTAAAATAAACACATAATTATTCATTTAATATTATGACTATTCAAATAATATTATTTAAATCATTGTAATTCTTTTTTAAAAAATCAAATAATATAACTTTTGATTAATTACACACATTCATTTATAGTTATTGGAACACTATAAATATTTAAAAATATTTCAACATCAATTAAAATATTTTTAAAATTTAGAAACCAGTTTAAGATGGGAGTCAAACATACATACACACGTATATATGTGATCACTTTATTTTGTGAGTGTTCAAATTATTATAATATTTTTATACATTAACAATTTCATTATTATTTAGATTTTGGCATTCGTTTGTCTCATATTCATTTTAATTTTCCTATAGTTTCATATTTTGTATAAATAATTTTATATCAATTTTGATAAATATTATAATTTTTTTGTGAATATCTTATTTTTGGCGTCATAAATATTTTTTTATTCTTTTTTTGTGATATGTATTAATACATCTCATATTTTAAATATTTTATTATAATAATTTTTTAATTTTAAATTTATTTATTAAAAATTAATTATTACTGATTAATACAAATATAATACTATCATTATAAAAATAGTATTATTTAATTTTCCAAACGAAGAAAAAATAAAGAAGTTTTTTCGTCTGCTAGGGTTTTATCTTTAGCAAGCTTTAGGTTTTCTTTTCGTCTGCTAAAGGCACGACTTTCTCCTTTGATTTTTGATTTGAATTATTGGAGTGATCTAGCTAAAGTTTTGGGCAATGGAGACAAAAATTGCGAATTTAAACATTGATGATGATGAAGAAGATCCAATAATGTGTGAAAAGGAACAATTTGCAACAGAGGATAATTATCAATTCTGCTTGGTACGAAGAGCGTTAACGGATTGTGTGGTTCACTTCCCTCTCTGAAAAGAACTTTGGTTGACTTATGGAATCTATTGGGAGGAGTTATTAATTCAGATCTAGGGGAAAAAAAGGTATTTATTTCAATTTTTCTATGAAGTATATATAAAAAGTGTAACACCCCAAACCCCGACCTATGCGTTAAGGCCAGATCTGACATGTCACATGAGAAAATACTACTAAGTCCTTTTTGTTTGTACATAAATAGATTTAGATTTAAAATCAATCTAAACAAACTCCCATTTAAAAATTTTTGATAAAGTATTATTGAATAAAAGATTGATTGATAAATCGATAAATTTGAGATATAAAAATCTTATATATCGTTAATAGTTCGAGAAGATTTAAAAGATTTTGAAAAAAATAATTTTCTAAAAGTGTTGATGAAAATTTTAAGAGAAAATTTCAGAGTTTAAAAATATATTTATGAAAGTTTATTATGAAACCCTTTTTGTATATCCATTTTTGAAAACGTTTATTTAAGTTTTTAGAAAAATCTCAATTTGAAGTACTTAGAGCAAATTATAAATTCGTCAAACAATAAACAAAATAAAAATTAATCCAGAGGCCTTATTACAACCTTAACTCAAAATAGTAAAGTAATTAAATGTACTAAAAAGAAATCCAAATTCCAAATTAAACCGTTTTTGCAGTATGGCCTCCACCGAGTCATCCATGGCCCAAGTCTCCATCACTGATCATTACCTGAAAGGGGTAAGGAAAAACGGGGTGAGTTACTAGAACTCAGTGTATAACCCCCTTACCGTTGTCCACTGGGCCTAAATCCCATTAAGCAATAATTTGGGCCTAAGCCCATTTACAATAATAACAGTGTATCAATTATATCATGTGTATGAAATGCAATTCCCAAACCAACCTAGTAGTCCATCCGCTACACACCACCCGTACCAACCAACACACCTGTGGGGATCGAGTCAACCCACCCCGCCAACACACCAATCGTAGGCATTAAGCCATTTATAACAAATTTAATTGTGGACAAGCCACTAGAATAACATAATTTACGTGGCATTGCCACTATACGAATTTGTGGAAGAGCCACCAAAATATGTGGTAGAGCCACCAGAACTTCTCTTCAATATTATCCCATCCCATGCAAAATCATGTGTATAATGCATAACAAATCATGATTTTTACGATATAACAACAATAATTTATTTGGATATTCATTACAAAAGTACGGCCCATTATAACAAATTATTAAATAGGCCCATTAAGCAAAATAACAGATTAGCCCATTTAGCAAAATATCAGATCGGTCCATCTAGCCATAATATCAGATTGGCCCATTAATCAATATGTCCATTCGGCCCATAAGGCAATATGTCAATTCGGCCCATAAGCCAATTTCGTATTTCGGCCCTTTAGGGGTATTTTCACAATTTGCACAATGATACTACCAAATTCGTCAATTTTATCAAAATAATATATTAGGCCAATTATTCCGATTTACGCCCTATTACGATTTTAGTCATAGCGATTTGTTTCCGATACTATATCCACCTTAAACCCACGAAAAGCGGTGTGAGATTACACACCTGATTACGGTAAGCACTAAGCCTTCTTGATCGTCGACACCTAAGATATCGTAACACTCGATTAGTCGACATACGTGATTTATTAATCAACTCTAAAATGAACGATCTACGGTGCTTACCCTTGGAATCGTGAATGACCACGATTTGTTAATTTTCTCCGGATGACGTCCATAACCCGGTGGAAAATCCCGAATCGCTGATGCCTCAAAATTGTGAACAACCTCGAATAGTCGATTTTCATCGGATGATGGTCCACAACCCGGTGGAAAGTCCCGAATCGCCAATACTACCCTTCGTTTGAATTTAGGAGTAGGGATCGCTAATCTGCTCCTTTTGAGATCTCCACTTGACTTTCCTTTCGAATCGGTACCACAAGCCTCCATTCGATTAGATCTTATATAGATCGATATTACGATATAATATGGATTGTCAAAGGGTAAAGATTGGCTTACCACTAATTCTGAGTGATCAACGGTTGGATAGATCGAGCAATTTAATTCCTATAATTATACTCGATTAATCATCACTATTCCAATAACATCTTAATGAATAAAGAACGATTTTATAGAATCCTTGAAGAACTCCTTACCTTAAAGACTTTAGGACCGATTCCCAACGATTGTATGATAACTTCGGAAGAATCAAAGTTTCGGCCTTCCACTATATCACTACGAAGAAGAAAATGATCTCGTTTGAGAGAGAATAAGGTGATGGTCTCGGTCAATATGACCATCCCAAACCAAAGCATAAATTCGGTCATTAAGAGAAAGAAAATAAAATGTTGAGAAGAACACTTACCGATTGATCAAGAAATGAGTGTTAATACGGATGAGAAGAAAAATAGAGAAGATATGAAAGTTTGGTTATAGAGGAAAATGTATATTGATATTCAGCTATGGGGGATAGTCAAACAAAAAGATGTGATCTTATGGTGGTGTCGATTTAGAGAAGAGGAAAGATTGAAGGAATGGTTAAAAGAAAAGAAAGGAAGGTTGGATGGATGGATGCTAGGTGATTCGGCTATCAAAGGAAGATGAACAAGAGATGAATGTTTTGACCAAACAAAAGAGAAGAAAAATGCACAAATGTGCTAGGAGAATTCAACAAAGAGAATAGCAATTTGGAGAAAATGACACAATTGATGCTATAGGAATTTTGACCAAAACAAGCACTAAAGCTTTACCAAAAGACCAAGAAAAATTCGGGTACCTCCCTCTACACCCAAAACCGTCCACATTCATGACCTTAATGGTCAAAAATTGGCCAACCACACTTTCCATAACACTTCCCTTGGAAAAGGCCACATGTTCCCCTTACTTGCCCTTTTTCTTTTGGTTTCTTTCCCCATCTTCACCCTTTCCTATTTTCCTTAGCCATCTTGCCAAAAATAAAAAGTCCAACTTGCCTTATATACAATCTTGGCCGAAACTTAAGGAAAAGTACAAAAAAATACTCAAATTTGCACATTATGGGATTTGAACCTCTTCCCTCAAGGTACTACATGTGGCGCCATATCCTCCTTACCAATTGCTCATTTTTATGCTAGCTATTTGCTCATTTATTTCCATAAGCTTCAAGGTCACTTACTCTATCTCCTTAAAGTGCTAAATGCCAAAATTTTTACTAGGACCAAATAAGCCCCGAGCCTTCTTAGGATCCCCTAAATATACACAATTAATGATATAACTAGCTTAACACCAGAAATAATGCAACACATAGGATTCCAAATTTTAGGATGTTACAAAAAGGGTGTTAGATGGCATACTTTGGTCTTTTAATAGGCATCTTATTTTTTTCACCGCTTAATTAGAGGAGAGATCGATTGAGAGTCCCATTAGTTTTTACTAATTTCTAGATTCAAGTTCACAAATCTTCCTTATGGATGTATACTAGAGAGTTTGGCAAAAGAACTAGGTAATTTAGTTAGTCAATTTTTACAATATGATGCTGCATTGATTACCGGGGGAACAAAGATTTATGAGATTTACGGTAAAAATTGATGTCAGACTTGCTTTGAAACGCAAGAAAAAATTGAGTTTGGGGCAGTGGCAAGAAGGATATGCTTTTTTTCAATATGAACGATTAACACTATTCTGCTATTTATGTGGAAAATTGTGTCATGGGGAAGGGTTTTGTCCAAGAAGAATGACAATTGGGGTACAATAAGTCAAATTTGGGTGGGAGTTATCTTTAAAGGCACCATCAAGGAATAAACGTTCAAATGGAAGTAAATGGTTGAGAGAGGATGTGACGAATGAATTTCAAGGAGCTACTACTTCATCTACCATAGAAGTGGAAGAAAGAAATAATGAATGCATAAGAAGAGATGCGGCTGATATAGAAGCGCATACAAGTGACCAAAGGGAGGGTATAATGGAGAATAAGGCAATTACGATTTGTGTGGGGAAGAAAAGACAGAGAACAAGGGAAGAAGTTACAACGAGGAATGTACCTAGTTACACAATGATAGAATCTGTTGAGAGATCAGTGGTTGTTGATAAGCATGCCGACCGAGAGCAATAAAAATATTAAGTTGGAATGTTCGTGGTTTGGGGCAACCACAAACAATAAATCGCCTTAAAAATAAGGTGAGACATGTTCAGCCCCAGATTTTGTTCCTAATTGAAACAAAATTGAGCGAAAAAGAATGGAAAAAGTTAGAACAAAATGCGGATTTAACAATGGAATTGATGTTGGAGCAAGAGGTTCTAAAGGGGGATTATCGATTAGATGGAAGGGAGATTATGTGGTACTATTGGAAAGTTAGTCGGCTAACCATATTGATGTGGAAATTATGAAAAGAGAGGGTATGCCTCATTGGAGATTTACAGGATTCTATGGAGCTCCAGAAGAGAATAAAAGAAATGAGTCATAGGAACTACTAAAGAAGTCGGGTTGTTATCAAGAGCTAGAGATTTTAATGAAATTATGTATTCTTTTGAGAAACAATGAGGGAGGTTGAGAAACGAAAGAAATATGAATCAATTTAAAGAGGCATTAGAGGAATGTGATCTTCATGATTTGGGGTGTTTGGGGAGATGGTTTACCTAGGAAAGAGGGAGGTTATTGGAAAATATTATTAGAGAGAGAATAGATAGAGGGGTGGCAAATTCACCTTGGTGGGGGACTTTTCCAGGATATCAAATAAAACATTTATTGCATGCTTTTTCAGATTATTGTCCTATATTGGTGGATTTGGGATTGAAGAGTATTGAAACGCTGAATTGAGGAAAGAACTTCAAATTTAATGCGAATTGGGTTATGGAGGACAAATGTGAAAAAATAATTAAAGAGTTTTGGGATAGAATTATAGAGGAGATGCCTACAAAGTTTAGCAAATTAGGGGACATCCTTAAAAAAGAGATGGGACGAATAATGATCAATAGAAGAGAGGCAACAACTTCATTGAATGCAAGATTGGTGGAGTTGTGCTCAATGGATCCAAACAATGAAACGCTGGTTGAAATGGAAGAAGTAAAGTTAGCTTTAAATTTAGAAGCCGACAAAGAGGAGCTTTTTTGGGAACAACGAGCAAGGATTAATTGGCTCCGATTTGGTGATAGAAATACATCTTTTTTCCATAATTTTACAAATCAACGAAGAAGAAGGAACACTATAAAAGGACTAAAGGGGCCAAATGGATAATGGATTGTGGGAGAAGAGGAGAAGGAAAGAGTGGCAATACAATATTTCAAGGAATTATTCACAACATCCAATGCAAGGAACACTGATAGAGTACTGTTAGGAATTTTGACATGCATTCAAGAAAACATGAATGCTGAGCTTATCAAGGAATTTAAACTAGAGGAGATTATAATGGCAGTTAAAGGTATTGCACCACTGAAAGCTTCAAGTATGGACGGTTTTCCAGCATTATTTTTTCACAAGTTTTGGCACATTGTGGGGGAAGAGGTAACAAAGTTCTGTCTTGAAATTCTCAATAGGAAAAAAGAGTTCAACATTATTAACTATACTAGTATAATGCTTATCCCTAAAGTTGATTCCCAAAATGATTGTGGTATATAAAATTATATCCAAAATGATTGTAAACAGATTTAGAACTGTATTGGACAAATGCATAGATCAGGCGCAAGCAGCTTTTGTTCCTGGATTAAAAATAATAGATAATGTGATCATTGCCTATGAGGTCTTACAAATATTAAAAGAAAAAAGAAAAAGAAATCGGGGCTATTTTGCTTTAAAATTAGTATAAGCAAGGCATATGATATGGTTGAATGGAATTTCATTGAACAAGTTATGAAACGAATGAGTTTTTGTGATGAATGGATGAATCTTGTGATGGGGTGCATCAAATCGGTGGAATATTCGGTTCTGTTTAATGGGATTCAAGGAGAGAAATTGAAACCATCAAGGGGCTTGAGACAAGGGGACCCTTTGAGCCCATATTTATTCCTTGTTTGTGCAGAGGGCTTTTCGTCTCTCATTCAACTGGCAAAAAGAGAGGGAACTATTAAAGAAGTAAGAATCGGGAGAGGAGGACTTACTTTAACTTATCTTTTCTTTGCTGATGACAGTATATTATTTGGGGAAGAAAGTTTAGAGGGTGCAAGTGCTATTAAAACAATTATGAACGAATATGAAAGAGTTTCAGGGCAGGTGACTAATTTTGAGAAATCATTGATTTTTTTCAATAGCAATATTCAATTCAAGAGACAAGAAGAGATTGGAGCAATCCTTGAAGTAAGGGTTTCTAGTAATCCAGAGAGATATTTGGGACTATCGACTATGATTGGAAGGCAAAAAAAGGTGGCATTTGCAAGCTTCAGAGATAGATTCATAAAACGCATTAAAAGTTGGAGTTTTCGTCTATAACAGCCCGATTTTCAGTGATGTCAAAAATAGTGGTTCGAGGCCACCAAATCTAGCAAGTAAGCTCATAAATTTTATTATTCAATATTTATGAGTCAAATATGGTTTTAAAAAGACTTTTGAATGAGTAATTTATGTTTTATAATGAATTATTAAGTTCGAGTGGTAAAATCCTAGGTTAAGTGGTTTTAGAATGTGAGGTATCGGGACCTCGTTTCTATAAACCGAGCCATAAATATTTTATAAATATTTATGGAGTGGAATTAAGGTGGTATTAAAGTTTCGTTAAAATATTTTAACGTTTCGATAGTTAATTAATTAAAAAGGACTAAATTGTAAAAGATTTAAAATTTAATCACTAGTTGATTAAATGGGTAATTGATAAAGGAAAAAGAACTTAAATGGTAATTAAACCATGGTCAAAGCTTCCAAGTGGTGGTGTTATGATTGATTTCACTAGCTTTTGGATTAATTTTTCTTTTAGTCCTAATAAGTTTGTGACTAAATTGTAAATAAGTTTATTTAGTTAGAATTTAATTAAATTGGAGGACCAATTGTGAAATTAAACCTTCCTTTGATGGTAATTGTACCATATATTTATGTAATGGACAAATATGGGCATAGATTTGGTGTTTTAAATTAATTGTTAACCAAGGGTAATATGGTAATTTAATGAATTAAATTTAAATAGTAAAATAAAAAGGAAGAAAGACAATTTTTTTGTACTTATCATCTTCTCCAAACCACCGTAACGCCATGGCAAGAAGAACTAAGGTTCGGCCATACTTTAATTCATAAATAGTAAGCCATCTTTCACCCGTTTCTTTTAATTTTTATGTTTTTGAGATCTTTACAACTAGGTCCAACTAATCCATACCTTCGATTTTGAAACTGTTAAAGATTTTGGATGTTGCCATTGATGAATCTATATGACTTTTTTATGCTAAATGATGAATTTAAGATATTAGTTGTTATTTAAAAGTATTTTATTAAGTGATTTTGATATATTTTTTGATTAGGGACTAAAATGTTGAAATAATATAAATACAAGGGTTTTTGTGAAATTATTTCAAAAATGGGCTGTATATAATGCCATGAATATTCGGTTAGCTTGGATTTGTATAAAAAATTATTAATTTGCATGTTTTGGGCTCAGGGACTAAATTGAATAAAAGTAAAACTTTAGGGGTAATTTTGTAAAAATGTCAAAAATGAAAAATTACATAAAATGGAATTTTTACTGTATAAATTAATATATTGAATGAAATTATTAATTTAGATCAAGATCGAGTGGAAAATCGAGAAAAATGAAAAATTACCAAAATGCCCTTGAATCTTAGTATTTCTGCAATTTAACCAGGCAAGTTTGTATGAACTGTATTTTGTATAATTTTGATTAAAGTGAATGTTAATTGGTGATTGGTAATATATATATATGTTCTATTGTTGGAATTAAATTATTATTGGAAATATATTATCAAATTTAATACTCAGTTTGGATTAAATGTGGGATTTGAGCACATTCGTAAATTGGTGTATGGTGGTATTGGAAGGAGGCATCGGTATATTACCCAAGTAAATCAAGGTTCAACATCTGTTGCGAACTCTCGTGTTTTACTTTCTGTTTAGAGTGATTTGGGTGAATCAACTCTCATAAGCTTCTGTTAAGCTCTTATGAGTTTCTGTTGGTGTGTTCTGGTGGACTAGCTCTATGAGCTTTTGTTAATGATGTACTCTTATCCTTAAGTCGTTCTTCTTATGGAAAATCTCGATAAGGTAAATTGTTTAATGAATTTGAAAGATATGTTAATTATTGGATATTAACCCGAACATAAATGAAAATGAGATATGTTGTGACTAAATGAGATACATGAGTTATGTACTCATGAATTGAGTATTGAATAGCTAATGCCAATGTATAAATAATTGTGGTTTGACATGTGAATAGCTATTTATTAGTAATTGTGTGAATTGGGACATTGTTAATTAAATAAAAGATGTTAGTATGTGGAATTTGAGTATAGTATGAAATGATGTTGAAATGATGTGTTAATATGTATGAATTAAAAAGGTTGCCATTTGAAAGTTAATTGAAATGGATTGAATTGGTATATAAATTATGAATGCATTGATTATTTGAATTGAAAAGAATATATATATATATATATATATATGTGTGTGTGTGTGTGTGTGTGTGTGTGTAAATGTGATAATGTGTAAATATGCTAATTGGATATTGGTTGTATTTGGATGTGAAATTAAACCCTATTAACTATATAGGGCTGAGTCAGATATAGATGGCATGCCATAGGATTGGAAGAGTTCAGGGATTACTTTGACCTTGATTCGATGAGACACTCGGTGTCAATTTACTACTTCGGATTAATTCGATAACGCATTTGGTGCCAATTTACTTCGATTTAGCCGATAAGACATTGGGTGTCAAATTATTACTTCGAATTATCCGATGAGGCACTGGGTGCAAAACTGGTGTGTTTTGGTTGGATCTGTGTATTCGTCCGAGTCCGAGTCGTGTTAATAGGGGTAATTAAATAAAACAGTACTATGATTGATATTGGATGATATTGTATGAGAATTGAAAATCAGATAATGATTTGAAACATAAAATGAGTTATATACATAAATGTACTAATTTTTGTGTTAATGATGGTGATTAGGCTTATGTTAAGCTTGAGATTATGATTGATGTATATGCTTATTTCTAGTATTATACAAATGAAACGGTAAGTTCATAATTGAAATGTGATATGATGAAAAAGGGATTGATAAGTTGATTAATGTACTTATATTTGAGAAATTACCTATGTTATGGTTGAACTTACCTATGTTATGAATAAATATATTAATTAGTTAATTGATATTGTTATTTAAGTTTATGTTTAATAAATAAAATGGAAAATAACTAAAGGAAGTTATTCGTAGTTTTATGAAAAGGTTAATAATGGTGTATAATGTTTATATAATCCTATTAAGTTAGAAATGAATATATACACATGATGTTGATAGACTTACTCATTAATGGAGCTCGAAACTAACTATTATTTCGACAAAGGCAAGCGCACCTATCGAATAGTAGTATAGCTGTGGTGAGTCTGAAATATCGTATCCTCAAGGACCAAGAGTACTAGTATTAACTATCTTTTTATTATCTAGCCTAATAATTAGGGGATTTATTTTTAATCTAAAATTAACTAACTAATTTAACTAACTATGAACGTGACAGAGAGTGAATTGGGAAAATACTTTTGGACAACTTATATGAGATAGGCAATACCTAAGGAAGAATCCACCTAGACTTCACTTATTACTTTTGATTCATGCGATTTATTCACTTGGCTTAATCCGTAGAAATCCCTAAATTATATTAATACCTCTTTCGAGGCTACTAACAACTGACTCTAGGTTGATTAATTGAAATCTCTTTCTAATTAAAACCCCTATTATCGCATTAACTCGATCTATGGATTCCCTTATTAGGTTTGACCCTAATCCGACAGATTTTTGTCGCCCTATATCTAGGGTTGCAATCAACTCCGCTTAATTGTGTTGATCTACTCTTAAACAGGGACTTTTGCTCCACTGAATAAGCACATTCGACTTAAATCAATAACCTAAATTATCAAAACAAGAATAAGAACTCACAATTAAGAATAAGCACAAGTATTTATCTCATAAATCAAATAATAATAAGATTCGTCTTAGGTTTTATCCCCTTAGGTATTTGGGGAATTGAGTTCATACTTAAAGAGGGAAACATCATAAAAGAGGAAAAACAACAAAACATGAGAAAACCCAAAAATTTCTAAAGAACTTGATGGGAGATCCTCCGTCTTGATGGAGATCCTTCTCCTAAGCTATTCCCGATAGCTATCTTGGAGTATTTTCTCCTTCTACTCAACGTCTATTCGATGTCCTGTCGAACTCTATTCGACCACTAGTCGACGTCCCCTTTTAGGTTGCCTCCTAGGGTGTTTATATAGGCTTTGGAGTTCCTATCTTGGTCCACAAGTGTCCTATTCCGAATGAAATTCATCCCAAGGTCGGCAGGGACATGCCCGTGGCCGATAGCCCAGGCTGTGTTCAATCCAGCTTGCCACACACGGCCGCGTGATCTGCCCGTGGTCAATAGCCCAGGCCGTGTGCTTTCCTAGGTAGGCCCACTTTGTCCCTTTTTGGCCAATTTCTCGTTCTTTTCGACTCTGTAAGCTCTCTTGAGTATAAAACATGAAATTATGAGATTAGGAGCATCGAATGCATCAAATTCAATGGAAAATCATCCAAAATTAAGCTAAGCTTGGGGTTAAAATATGTGTAAATTATGGTTTATCAAATATCCCCACACTTAAACCTTTGCTTGTCCTCAAGCAAAATTCTCAACTCACAATTAAAATTTACCTCCTCAATTCATAATCATCATCAATAATGTTTCATCATAATTCATAGATAATTCATACATTGATAATTTAACTAAAAGAGTCTTTAAAGATTCAACAATCTAAGTCATACATTTTACAGCACGAAAACATAGGTGTTCCCATTACCTAAATAAGTACCCCTGATTCAAAACCGACAAGAATTGACATCCTCACTAAAGATTCACTCAAATCACTCAAAAGTGTTTAAGGTTCAAATTAAGCACTCAAAAGTCAAACATGAAAAGTTAATCCCATAGGCATGCATGGAAATCAAATCTCCACCACTATAAAATGAGATGATACACAAATCAAAATGTCTTTAAAGGGTTGTAACGGGGCTTGGTTAAAGGTGTGGATACAGGCTGAATTAGAGGGTTAGAATCGAGATTGAATTGACAATTTACCTAACTAGAAAAATAACTGATACTGAATAATTACATTGATTGAAAACTTATCACTAAATAACACGAACTTCTTCTAACAATATAGAATTAACAGTTTGAGCTCATAATCACTAGTAATGAATAAATCTTCAACTTTTTTCTTTTTTCTTTTTAAGAATAAGCATATACAATAATAAGATAGAATTTAACAACGGAAATAGAGAACATAGTTAGGCAACTGCTCAATTCAAATCCCGAAAAAAAGGGACATCAAATATTAGGAGAATTAAAAATTTGGTTTTTGGGTTAATATTAATGGGTGATTCAAGAAATGGTTTACTAGGCTAAAAGGGGTTCACTAGGGGTTAATTATAGAGGTAGGCTTTTTGTGGAGTAAGTGGGTTAAATCTTAGGTGCCTTTATCATCTCAGTATATCAAATCAAAACAACCTAAAAATTTTAATTACGGAAAATAGACTTATCATGCTTGAATTTCTAATATCTTAAAGTTTAACTCATCAATGCATAATTACTTATGACCTAATCCAAAACATATCAATGAAAATCATAAATCAATAGAAGTTTCATTCTAATAGTAATATAGAAAGTTACTTAAGAACAAGATATAATTCAATATTATTGACACCTCCCCACACTTAAGACGTACATTGTCCTCAACGTAAAAAGATAGGTATCTACAATATATAAAATTATAAGATAGGGAGAGAAGTGAGCTTCCTAAATTTTGGATGGAGTCAAAGAAAAGAACCAGTAAGTCGGGCATAGATGAAGGTGGCGGTGGTTACTAGGGTCAAGGTGTGGTGATTCCCTAACAGCCTTTTGAACCTAAATCAAAGAAATCAAAATACAATAATAGAAATTAAAGATAAGAAAGATAAAAGGAAGGAAAATAAAGGAGAAGAGAAAAGGAAAAGAAAAAATAAATGGACTCAAGGGTCCTTATCCTGTCGGATAAATGAAGTGGCCGGCATGAACTCATGTAGATCGGTCTTGCACGGGGAGACTGTGCTAGGCTCCTTTTGCTTCTTCGACATGGTGATGGTGGTGTAGAGAAAGAATGAGGGAAAGGGGACGGGGAAAAATGGAAGGATAAAGGTAATAGAAAGGAAGAGGGGTGTGGTAGTTGAAAAAGAATTTGGGGAGAAGGTGAGAAGAAGGGGAGTTTTAAATAGGAAACAGAAACCTGGCTGTTTCCCATGCTCGTGTGCAATGGGCGTGTTGGGTCACACGGTCGTATCACACGGTCGTGTTGTGCTTCGTTCATTTCTCCCACGCCTGTGTAGAGGTTGCCATGCCCATGTTGATAAATCAGTGTCGGCTACGGCCTAGGGACACGGGCGTGTCTCACACCCGTGTGACTTTCTCAGTGTTGACCACGACCATATCGCACGACCGTGGCATTTTGTCGCAACCCGTGTTTTGGGAAAATTGTTGTCCTTGGTTCGTACGATCTCTGCCATGCCGGTGTGCAAATCCGTGGCGTCCACACGGCCACGGCCACTCCCGTGTGCAAGGCCGTGTGGTAGGGAAACTTGCGTTTCATTAATTTAGTTAGTTTGTAGTTAGGTGCTAAAAGTAAAAATAAAAATAAAAATATGAAAATTAATGGGGTTAGTGTTCGGGTTGCCTCCCGAGAAGTGCTCATTTAAAGTCTTAAGCTAGACTTACCTCTCATTCACATAATCATGGTGGTTTGAGGAGTTGAAAATCCTTTTGTAATGGCCCATTTTTGCCCGGGCTAGAATAAACCAAAATAAAAAAATAAATAATAAATAAAACCAAAGTTTTTAACAATCCATTTACAATACCATAAGCCCAAAACCGTTACACCTTGGCCCGCTACATTGGACCCAACACCCTAACTGCCTAGACCCAAAACACCCGTGGCCCAAAAGGCCCAAAATTAACTAGCCTCAGTAGAAGCCTAGGGTTTCTGGAAACCCTAGGCGCCGCAAATGTCCCAACAGGACCCAACAGTAGCGCCGCATTCGACTCCTCGCACCATCGCCAAGCCTTCGGTCCACCATGATTCGTGCACGGATAACGCCTTCATCGTCGGATTTCTTGACATCAACTTGCAAAAAAAGAAAGAAATACGATAGCAAAAGGAAAGAAATCGCAGCAAACATGTCAACAGTTTTTCCTTTTTTATGTTTTTATTTTGAAGGCTATAAAAGCCTTATAAAAAACCTGTAAAAGGGGACAGAGAGGGATACACAGAGAAACAGAAAAAAACACACACAAAAATACATAGAAACAGAGAGATTACAAAATAAAAGCACAAAAAACAGATTACAGAGGTGATTTATTTTAAATATCCGTCTCATTTTTCTCTTCTCAGTTCATGCATTGTATATATATATATATATATATATATATATATATGACTAAAAAGGGTTGAAAGGAGTTTACCGTCTGATTTGGTACTGAAAACGGAGATCTTGGGCTTTCTGACCACCGTCGGAGGTGGCGCGTGTGGCCACACGCGTGGTGGAACCCTAGCCGAATTAGGGTCTCAGGCCGAAGGCCATAGAGAGTTTGGAGGGCTCTCTGATTCTTTTTTTTAAATGAAAGTTAAAAATGAAATTTTTTCTAGAAACTGACTTATATAGCCTCGTATAAACGACGCCGTTTTCGCTTAAACTGATGAGCGCCAAAACGGCGTCGTTTTAAGGCCAACCCGCGCACTGACCCGACCTGCAAAGAGATCTGCATGTTTTTATATCGATGGTATATTTGTGAAATAGACCCTTCCGCATTTTCAATTTGTTTAATCCAATTTTTATTATTTTGTAATTTATGCCTCAAAGTTTAATTATTTTTCAATTGAATCCACGGGCAATTTAAAGGCCAAAACCGGAACGACACCATTTTGAAAAAGAGGCATAATTACCATATTAGTCCCAGGGATTTAATGCGCGTTCTAATTTAAGTTTTAATTGCTATTTAACCCCTGTTTTCTTTGTTTTATTTTATTTTTATCTTTTTATTTTTTTTATTTTTACATTGTATTTAATTATTTCTTCATATTAAATGTCCTATATTATTTTCCTATATTTATTAATTTACTAATAGTATAAAATTCCCATATGCATATATTTTATATATATTATCTTTATATATTTTTATTATATATTATTTGGTTTAATAATTTATATATTACTTTATAATTTATGTATTATTTATTATACTATATTTTTTTAATTTGTATATTATATAGTATTATATTATATCATATATTATTTTAAAATTTTGTTTTGTATAAAGTCTATTATATTATATAACCTATTTCATTTATATTATTTATATAATTTTTATAATTAGTATATTATGTATATATATGCTTTTATTTAAAATTATATTATTTATTAATTATTTTATGTATAATCCTTATATTATTATTAGTTATTTTATATTATTTTATTATATATTATGATTTTTTATTATTATATATATATTTATTTATATTCTTCAGATCGTTTATAATTGTTTAGCATAGTTCAATATATATTTATGATATATTATTCTTTTATTATTTATTATTAGTATAATTTATAATTATGTAAAATTGTTATTAAATATATAGGTTGTATCTTCAAACCATAGTTTTCTAAAAATCCTTTTTTGATGCATTTTCAAAATATGGTAATATGTGATATTTGGGGGATTTCGAGAAGAATTTTGCCCTAACTTACTGGGTTTGATTTTTCTCGTGAAACTTTAGGTATTACATATCCGTTTTTTTAAAAAAAATTGAGATTTACCAGTTTCAAATCAAAAAACCTATTCTTGGGAATTCAAAGCGTTGTGCCCTAACTTACTAAGTTCGACGTTTTGCGTCCCGAGGAAGGAATGATTTACCAATTTCAAATAAAAAAAAACCTATTCTTGGGAATTCAAAGCATTGTGCCCTAACTTGCTGGGTTCGACGTTTTGCATCCCAAGGTAGGAATTTTCTAAAATAAAGACGTGCTTAGTTTCAAAGTCATGAGATGCTATATCCTAACTTTATGGGTATGGTGTTTCATTTCTTTGAGATAAGTAAGTCTGGGTTTTTTCTTCAAATAAAAGGTCCATTTTTTAAATTCTTTTTAAAGTTTCAACATTAGGACATGATTTTATCGATTAGGTACCAATTTCTGGGTGTTATGAGGGTGCTGACCCTTCCTCATACGTAACCGACCCCCGAACCCGTTTTCTCGTTTTTCTTAGACCAAAATCAATATGTTTTAAAATAAAACATTTTACAAGGTGATCCAATCACACCTAAGTAAAAACAATTGGTGGCGACTCCATTTTCGTTTTTAAAAGTCGATTGTCATTTTTTAAACCGATTTTAAAAATGGTTTCGACACCTATCTCATGCTATCAGTTCTACTATCAGTTTATAGTTCGAGTCGAGTAGTGTTTACCTTAAAAGTGCCGAATTTGGGATTAGTTACCTCGACTGTTCCGTGTGGGAAGACATTGAGTATCTTAAAAGGGATTTCTTCGTTTGTATTAAGGTCTGAAGTGGAGATTCAAGGGTCTTTCTTATCCAACAATACTTGATCTCCTATCTTAAATTGAGTTGTCCCATCTTTAAGTTTGACATGGTTTTGCTTTGGTTCTACTTCTTGTGCTCTTGGTTTCTCCTTGAATTGTGTCTTCCACTCGCCTAGTTCATCGATCTGAAGCCTTCGTTCCTCATAAATTATTTCTTTGTTAGCACGAGGTCTCGGATGTGGCTCAGTTGTGTAATTTCGTGGTGTTTCCTGTAAAAAAGGTTAAACCAATTGGTCATTAATAGAATTTATGTTCTCACCTTTATTACTCGATGTCCTAGCCGAGTCAAGAACCTGAAGAGTGATTGTTTCATCACCTACACGAAGTATGAGTTCACCTGTACCAACATCAATTTTAGTTCTAGCAGTTGCTAAAAAGGGTCTTCCTAAAATTAAAGGAACATTGTTGTCCTCATCCATGTCTAAAACGACAAAGTCTACTAGGAATATGAATTTATCAATTTTTACTAGTACATCTTCGATTATAACCCTAGGAATTCTAATAGTTTTATCAGCTAATTGAATGCTCATCCTAGTTTGTTTGGGTTTCCCTAGACCTAGCTGTTTAAACATTTTATAAGGCATAACATTTATGCTTGCCCCTAAATCAGCTAAATCATTATCAACAGATAAACTACCAATTAAGCATGGAATTGTAAAACTCCCTGGGTCTTTTAATTTTTGTGGAAGTTTATTTTGTAAAATAGCTGAGCACACTGCATTTAGCTCCACATGCGACGTATCTTCTAACCTCCGTTTGTTTGTCAAAAGCTCTTTTAAAAATTTCCTTGAACCTGGCATTTGCGAAAAAGCTTCAAGAAATGGTAAGTTAATATGTAATTTTTTTAGAAGTTTAAGCAATTTACCGAACTGTGCGGTCTTTCTTCATCGCATTGGGGTATGGCACACGAGGTTGGTACTCTGTAATTATCAGTTTTGGTTTATCATGGCTTACCTCAACCTTACCTTTACCATATTCTCTTGCCTCAATTTTGGTTCATCTAACCCTTCACTATCGTGGGAAGTAATGGCCTGAAGTTGCTCATTTGGGTTAGTTTCAGTGTTGCTTGGCAAGCTACCTTGTGGTCGCTCAGAGATCAGCTTAGCAAGTTGTTCTAGTTGGTTCTCGATCCCCTGAATCGATGCTTGTTGATTTTTAAGTATTGTTTCGGTGTTTTGGAAACGAGTTTCAGACACCGCGATGAATTTTGTTAGCATCTCCTCAAGGTTCGGCTTCTTTTCTTGTGGGTAGGGTTGCTATTGAAAGCCTGGGAGGGGTTATTGTCTCTGATTTCCTTGGCCACCCCATGAGAAGTTGGGATGGTTCCTCCAACCTGGATTATAAGTGTTACTATAAGGGTTATTTTGAGGTCTAGAATTATTACCCATATAGTTCATCTGTTCGCTTTCTATGCCAGGGTTGTAGGGCGAATATTCTGTATTGCTCATCCCTCCTCCATTTGTATCGCACTACATTACTGGATTTACCTGCGAAGAACCACACAAACCATCAATTTTCTTACTCAAAAGTTCTACCTAATTTGGTAGCATGGTTACTGCGTCGAGGTTGAAAACACTGGTGGCTTTTGTTGGCCTTGTCCTTGTAACTTTCCACTGATAGTTATTCAGTGACATCTCATCTATAAACTCATAAGTCACTTCAGGGGTTTTATTATTTAGGGTTCCACCGGCGACTGAATCAATTAACTGCCTAGTTGAGGGGTTCACACCGTTGTAAAAAGGTTTGAACCTGTAGCCACAAGGGTAACCCATGGTGAGGGCACATCTTTAGTAGATCCTTGTATCTCTCCCATGTATCATAAAGTGTCTCTACATCCATCTGCCCAAAAGAAGAGATATCATTCCTCAAATTAGCCGTTTTAGCCGGCGGAAAATATTTTAACAAAAAATTTTTCAATCATTTGTTCCCATGTAGTGATTGATCCTCGTGGTAACGAGTTCAACCATTGTTTAGCTTTGTTCCTCAACGAGAAGGGAAACAACCAAAGGCGAATGGCATCATCAGAAATGCCATTTATTTTGAAGGTATCGCATAATTCTAGAAAATTTGCTAAGTGATTGTTTGGATCCTCTGCAAACCATCAAACTGAACAAACTGGTGAATCATCTGTATAGTGTTAGGTTTCAGTTCAAAATTTTTTGCAGCAATAGCAGGTCTAACAATACTTGATTTAGTACGAGGACCAGGATTTTGTTTCACTGGATTTGTGGCAACCATAGGAGGTAGTGGATTATTATCAGCCATCTCTTCGGTAGTAGTTGGTTCGTCTTCTTGCTCTTCTATGTATTGTAGGCTTTGCCTTATTTCTCTTCGATTTCTGTGAATGGTACCTTCTATATCACTGTCAAAAATCAAGAGTCCTGATGAGTTCCTTCCAGTCATAAATTAGAATTACCTGCCAGAAGAAAATAAAGAAAAATTAGCAAAGTTAATGAAAAATAAATTGCAAATAAAAGTAAGAATGACTAAAGTAATAAAAATTTAGTTTTCCTAATATCTTAGTCCCCGTCAACGACGCCAAAAACTTGATGGAGCTCAAAACTAACTATTATTTCGACAAAGGCAAGCGCACCTATCGAACAGTAGTATAGCTGTGGTGAGTCAAGAATATCGTATCCTCAAGGACCAAAAGTACTAGTATTAACTATCTTTTTATTATCTAGCCTAATAATTAAGGGGATTTATTTTTAATCTAAAATTAACTAACTAATTTAACTAACTATGAACGCGATAGATAGTGAATTGGGAAAAAACTTTTGGACAACTTATATGAGATAGGCAATACCTAAGGAAGAATCCACCTAGACTTCACTTATTACTTTTGATTCATACGATTTATTCACTTGGCTTAATCCGTAGAAATCCCTAAATTATATTAATACCTCTTTCGAGACTACTAACAACTGACTCTAGGTTGATTAATTGAAATCTCTTTCTAATTAAAACCCCTATTGTCGCATTAACTCAATCTATGGATTCCCTTATTAGGTTTGACCCTAATCCGGTAGATTTTCGTCGCCCTATATCTAGGGTTGCAATCAACTCCACTTAATTGTGTTGATCTACTCTTAAATAGGGACTTTTGCTCCACTGGATAAGCACATTCGACTTGAATCAATAACCTGAATTATCAAAACAAGAATAAGAACTCACAATTAAGAATAAGCACAAGTATTTATCTCATAAATCAAATAATAATAAGATTTGTCCTAGGTTTCATCCCCTTAGGTATTTGGGGAATTGAGTTCATACTAAAAGAGGGAAACATCATAAAAGAGGAAAAACAACAAAACATAAGAAAACCCAAAAATTTCTAAAGAACTTGATGGGAGATCCTCCGTCTTGATGGAGATCCTTCTCCTAAGTTGTTCCCGATGGCTATCTTAGAGTATTTTCTCCTTCTACTCGGCATCTATTCGACATCCTGTCGAACTCTATTCGACCTCTAGTTGACGTCCCCTTTTAGGTTGCCCCCTAGGGTGTTTATATAGGCTTTGGAGTGCCTATCTTGGTCCACAAGTGTCCTATTCTGAATGAAATTCATCTTAGGGTTGGCAGGACACGCCCGTGGTCGATAGCCCAGGCTGTGTTCGATCCGGCTTGCCACACACGGCCTCGTGATCTGCCCGTGGTCAATAGCCCGGGCCGTGTGTTTTCCTAGGTAGGCCCACTTTGTCCCTTTTTGCCCGTTTCTCATTCTTTTCGATTCCCTAAGCCCTCCTGAGTATAAAACATGAAATTACGAGATTAGGAGCATCGAATTCATCAAATTCAATGGAAAATCATCCAAAATTAAGCTATGCATGGGATTAAAATATGTGTAAATTATGGTTTATCACTCATTTATGAGTTGGTGGTTATGTAGTTAATAAATCTTGAGGCATTTGTATAGCTTAATATTTAATATATAAAGTTTATTATTGAATTGGAATATTAAGTTTAAAGTTTGTACGAGCTTACTAAGCATTCATTGCTTATGAGTTTTTTATCCTTTATTTCACAGATTATCGGAAGCTTAATAGGGTTGGAAGCTTGTCAGAGTTATATCACACTATCCATTGGTTCTATCAGTACTTTTGAATGTTTTGATTTTGGTTATAATGGCATGTATTGGTTATTTTGGTTAAATGTTGGTCTATATGTGTTTTGTTAAGATTAGTCATATATTTGGCTTGTGGATTGGTATTTTAGTATGTGCTTAGTTTGCCTTATAATGTTGATGTGTGGAATAAAGACAAAATAGTAGTTGAAAATGCATATGAGGTATGTTTTAGTAGTATAACTTGGTGTGACTTGGTATTATGTTATAGTAAGTGTATAACTTGGTGTGATTTGGTATTATGTTATAGTAAGTGTATATGTATTTTATACTATTGAATAAGTGGTACAACTGGTACCAAATGGTAAGTTTTAGTAAATGATTTACATGTTGTGTATTAATGCGATTAAACATAAAAGTTAGTTGATTTCTTGGTTACATGGTATATATGGTTAAACCTAATTGTATTGGTTATTTAAGATGCCTAAGGGTATATTGATTTATGTGAATATACTACATGTTTAGGGATTGATTTTAGATGCTATAATATGACTTGTTTATATACACGATGTTGATTGTAGGTTGACAACAAATTGGGTGAGAAAAATGGCTTATAAAATAGCCTATTTTTGTTCACACGGTTAGAGACATGGGCGTGTGTCTTAGTCGTATGTGACACATGGTCAGGTGACACGGCCGTGGGTCCCCTGTGGCTTGTAAAGGTTTGCAAATCAGTATGTTCACACGGCCTAGCACACGGGCGTGTGGTTTGGCCGTGTGACCCTTGTAGCTTTGAAAATTTTTAATGTATTTCGAAAAATTTATTGAGTTTCCGAATTAGTCCCAACTTATTTCTAACGTGTATTTTGGGCCTCAAGGGCTCGAATAAGGGATAGTATGTATGAGTTTGATTGGTTTCTGACATGAATGTTATATTATATGAAATGATGAAATTTCTGTCTGTTTGATCTATAAACTCCAGTAATGCTCCGTAACCCAGTTTCGACGAGGGATACGAGTTGGGGGTGTTACATCGTCAATTATCTCTCGAAAGAAAAGAAGTCTTTATTGAAGCCATATTACAAGCTATTCCAGTTTATTCCATGCAATGATTTTTATTTCCCGTTACACTATGTCACCAGCTTGAAAATATTATTAGTCAATTTTGGTGGAAAATTTCAAAAACAGGTAAGGGAATTCATTAGTGTGAATAGAAAAATTTGTGTAAATCGAAAGGATCAAGGAGGGTTGGGTTTTAGGGATTTAACGAAGTTTAATATAGCTTTACTGGCAAAACAAGATTGGAGATTAATTACGAATCCAAATTGTTTATTTGCGCGTGTCATGAAGGCAAAGTACTTTCCGCATAATGATTTTATGAATGCGAGTTTAAGATATCACCCTTCGTTTACTTGGAGAAGTATATGTAGTGCGAGGAAACTGCTGGAGGAAGGAATGGGATGGAGAGTGGGGAATGGAAAGTCGATCAATATCTGGAATGACGCTTGGATCCCAGGATCTGGGAATGGCAAAGTAAGAGTTCTGCATATTAATATTAATTTTACATCAATAGCAAACCTCATTAATCCTAATCACATTACCTGGAGAATCAATGTGTTACGACAACTTTTTGAAGAGGAGCAAATTTCCAGAATCCTGGCCATCCCACTCTCTACAGTAAACATTCATGATGAAAGGGTGTGGAAGGGGGACAATACAGGGGTATATTCCATAAAAGGCGGATACAAATGGTTGCTAAAGGTGGATATAACACCAGGGCAAGGGGAAGGGATACATCAAGATATGTTACTACAGAAGTTTTACAACAAAGTATGGCGATTACAAGTTGCAAGCAAAATCAAAATTACATTTTGGAGAATCACTAAGAACTACCTTCCTACTTTCAACAATTTAAAAAACAGATATTTACAGGTCATGAATCTTTATCCTCTATGCCGTTTAATGGAAGAAACTGTGAAGCACATCTTTTGGGAATGTCCGTTCATCAAATATGTTCTACAAGGTGTAGGGATTGATGGCTCATCTAATAGTATGGAACAAAATTGGGAGAAGTGGTTAGCAAATTTGTTTTTAAGCATGCAAGAAGAGCAATGTAAAAGGTTAGTCATTACGTTCTGGGTGGTATGGCATCACAGAAACAAAATCTATCATCAAGGAGGAAAATAATGTGCAACGAGATTGATATCTTTTATTAAATCATTTCACGCAGAGAATAATCAGATGAAAGTAGTTTCTGAAACATGTGTGATAAACCGTAATATGAACATATTTTAATCCCACATTTAGTATACTTTTGGATGATTTATTCCTTGAATTGTGTAATCTGGTGCTCTTAATCCTTTGTTTTCATATTTTATACTGAGAAGAGCACCGGAGGATGAAAAGAACGAGAAACAGGCCCAAAACGGAGTAAATGGGCCATATCACGAAATCAACACAGCCTGGGCCCAAGACCACACGGCCGTGCCTCCTTAATAGTCTAGAACACGGCCTGGCCACGATTCACACGGGTGTATGCCATGGGCATCCCTGCCGTGACAAAGAAGAGTTTCATTTGGATTAGGGTACTTAGAGGCAAAGAAAGCCATTCCGAAAGCCTATATAAACACCCTAGAGGCCAACCTTCAGGGGGAGTTCAGTTGGGAAGTCCAGCTGGGCATCCAGCTAGGTCAAGGTGCCGAACCAGAGAGGCCAGAATTGTGGGATTCACTCAAAGAAAGCCAGTTGATTCATCTCAAGAAGTCGGATTTATACTCAAGAAAGAGGATCTCTCCTTCAATTCCTTCAGGGGGTTTTAGGGTTTTCTTATGTTTTGTTTTATCTTTTCTTTTGAGATGTATTCTTTTATCGTTATGAACTAAACCCTCAGATACCTGGGGGGGATGAAACCTAAGATGAATCTTGTTATCGTTTACTGAACTATATGATAAATACTTGATTTGTTCTTAACTATGTGTTCTTAATCCTTGTTTTGGTATTTCCAGGATATTGATTCAAGTATTGATGTGCTTAAGTGGTGGAGCAAAAGTCCCTACCTAAGAGTAGATCTAGTATAGTTAAGTGGAGTTGCTCGTGCACCTAGAAATAGGGTGACGAAAATCTGCCAGATTAGGGTCAAACCTAATATGGGAGTCCATAGATCGAGTTAATGCAATTCTAGGGGTTTTAATTAGAAAGAGATTTCAATTAATCAACCTAGGGTTAGACGTTAGTAGCCTCGAAAGAGGTATTAATATAAATTAGGGAATCCTACGGATCAAGTCAAGTGAATAAATCGTCAGGTTCAGAGTTAGATAACAACTAAAGTCTAGGTGGATTCTTCCTCGGTTATTGTCTGAACCAATTGGTTTTTCTCACAAGTTATTTTCCCCAATTCATTCTCTTTATCTTTCCATCTTTAGCTTAGTTGTTAGTTAATTTTAGATTAGATAACAAATTCCTTTAATTCTTAGGCTAGTTAATAAAAAGAAAGTTAGTATTAGTACTTTTGGTTCCTTTGGGTTCGACAATATGGTCTTGCCATAGCTTTACTACTGTTCGATAGGTGCACTTGCCTCAATCATTGTTGCAGTTAGTTCTAGGCTCGATCATTCTTTATATAAAATTTTAAGACTTTGATAGACACGATCAAGTTTTTGGCACCGTTGCCGGGGAACTGAAATATTAAGAACGCTTAATTTTTATTACTTTAGCCATATTATATTTATTTTATTTTTGCAATTTATTTTTACTTTTCTAAATTATCTTCTTTTCTTCTGGCAGGTACCTCTAATTTATGACTAGAAGGAACCCGACAGGACCCCTGATTTACAACAGCAATATTGAAGGTACTGTTCGCAGAAATCATAGAGAAATAAGGCGAAGCCTAAACTACATAGAAGAAGAGTAAGAAGTCAAAATCAATACCATCGAAGAGATGGCTGAGAATAATCCGCTACCTCTAGAGGCGGCCAAACATCATGCTCCTCGAACTATGTATGATTATGCTAAACCTAAGTTAACAGGAACTGAGTCAAGTATTGTTAGGCCTACTATTGCTGCAAATAATTTTGAACTAAAACCTAACACTATACAGATGATACGATAGTCTGTTCAGTTTGATGGTTTGCAGGATGAGGATCCTAATACACACTTAGCGAATTTTCTAGAATTCTGTGATACCTTCAAAATAAATGGCGTTTCTGATGATGCCATCCGTCTTCATTTATTTCCCTTTTCTTTGAGAAATAAAGCCAAATAGTGGTTACATTCTCTTCCTCGAGGATCAATCACTACATGGGATCAGATGACCGAAAAAATTTTATTGAAATATTTTCCGCCGGCTAAAATGGCCAAGTTGAGGAATGATATCTCTTCTTTTGTGCAGATGGATTTAGAGACACTTTACGATGCATGAGAGAGATACAAGGATCTATTGAGAAGGTGCCCTCACCACGGACTACACTTGTGGCTGCAGGTCCAAACTTTTTACAACGGTGTAAACCCTTCAACTAGACAATTGATTGATTCAGCCGCCGGCAGAACCTTGAATAACAAAACTCTTGAGGCTGCCTTCGAGTTTATAGAAGAGATGTCACTGAATAACTATCAGTGGCAAGTCACAAGGAAAAAGACAACAAAAGCAGCCAGTTTTTTCATCCTCGACGCAGTATCCATGCTATCAAATCAGGTAGAAACCTTAAAGAAAAAGGTTGATGGTTTATATAGTTCGTTGCAGGTACATCCGGTAACGCAGTGCGAAACAAGTGGAGGTGTGGCGAATCCTGAGTACCCACCCTATGGACATGGTATGGAAAGCGAACAAATGAACTATATGGGTAACAATTTCAGATCTCAAAATAACCCTTATATTAATACTGATAATCCAGGTTGGAGGAACCACCCCAATTTTTCATGGGGTGGTCAAGGAAATCAGAGACAACAACCCCCTCCAAACTTCCAACAACAGCCCTACCCACATGAGAAGAAGTCAAACCTTGAAGAGATGCTGACAAAATTCATCGCGGTGTCAGAAAATTGTTTCCAAAACATCGAGACAACACTTAAAAATCAACAAGCATCGATTAAAGGAATCGAAAACCAGTTAGGGCAACTCGCTAAGCTGATATCAGAACGACCACAAGGTAGCTTGACAAGCAACACTGAAACTAACCCAAAGGAGCAACTTCAAGCCATAACAGCTCAGGATAGTGTAGGGTTAGATGAGCCCAAATTAAGCCAAGAGAATTCGGTAGAAAAAGGTAAGGTCGAGGTAAACCAAGAAAAGCCAAAACCAGTAATTAAAGAATACCAACCTCGTATACCATACCTTAATGCGATAACGAAAGACGACACAGAGTAACAATTCGGTAAGTTTCTTAAACTTTTAAAAAAATTACATATTAACTTACCGTTTCTTGAAGCTCTTTCGCGGATGCCAGATTCAAGAAAATTTTTAAAAGAACTTTTAACAAACAAGCGGAAGTTAGACGAGGAATCGCATATCAAATTAAATGCAGTGTGCTCAACAATGTTGCAAAATAAACTACCTCAGAAATTGAAAGATCCAGGGAGTTTTACAATTCCATGCTTAATTGGTAGATTATCTATTGGTAATGCTTTAGCTGATTTAGGGGCGAGCATTAATGTAATGCCTTATAAATTGTTTAAACAACTAGGTCTAAGGAAACCCAAACAAACTAGGATGAGCATTCAATTAGCTGATAAAACTGTTAGAATTCCTAGGGTTAAAATTGAAGATGTTCTTGTGAAAATTGATAAATTTGTATTCCTAGTATACTTGGTCGTTTTAGACATGGATGAGGAAAATAGTATCCCTTTAATTTTAGGAATGCCCTTTTCAGCAACTGCTAGAACTAAATTAATGTAAGTGTAGGAGAACTCATACTTTGTGTAGGTAACGAATCAATCAGTCTCCAGGTTCTTGACTCAGCTAGGACATCGAGTAATCAAGGTGAGAACATAAATTCTATTAATAACCATTTGGTTAAACCTTCTTTTCAGAAAGCACTACAGAACTACACAACTGAGCCAGATCCTAGACCCCATGCCAACAAGGAAATAACCCATGAGGAACGAAGGCTTCAGATCGATGAACTAGATGACTGGAAGACACACTTCAAGGAGAAATTAGGAATACACAAAGCAGAACCAAAGCCACTCCAAGGGACAAACAAATTCAAAATTGGAGATCAGGTACTATTAGATAAAGTAGACCCTCGAATACCTCCTCCTGACCCTAATACAAATAAAGAAATCTCTTTTAGGGTACTCAATGTTTTCCCATACGGAACAATCGAGGTAAGTAATCCTACATTCGGTACCTTTAAAGTAAACGCTACTCGACTTAAGCTTTACCATGATAGTAAAACTGATAGCATGAGAGAGGATGTTCAACTATTTAAACCACCCTGATTATGCGAATGAGAGGTAAGTCTAACTTAAGACTATAAACAAGCGCTTCTCGGGAGGCAACCCGAGCACTAACACCATTAATGTTTACATTTTATTCTTTTACTTTTATTTTTCCTTTTTAGCACCTAACTATAACTTAACCAAGTGCAGATTTCCACACCACACGACCTTACACACGGCCGTGGCCATGGCCGTATAGATACTACGGATGTACGTACTAACATGGCAGAGATAGTACGACACAGGACGAAAAATATCTTCAAGCCACAGACTCCAATCAAACACCACGACTGTGCGAGGCGGCCGTGCCCGACACTGTTTTACCAAACACGGGCGTGGTGACCTGCCCATGGGCGTGTGAGAAACGAATGAAGCATAACAAGGCTGTGTGACATAGCCGTGTGACTCGACACGCCTACGGTACACGGGCGTGGGGATGTAGCAGACATCAAAACTCTATTTAACCCACCCCCCTCCTTTCACCTACCCCGTTCTTCAGATCTTCCCCCTTCCATACTTTTCTTCCTTAGACCTTATCTAAACTTTTGATCTCCACAACAGCCATGTCGAAGAAGCGGAAGGATTCAAGCACAGTCTCCCTGTGGGAGACCGATCTACATAAGTTCATGCCGGCCGCTTCATCTACTCGACAAGCCAAGGGTCTTTGAGGCCATTTAGCTTTTATTTTTCTTTTCTCGTTTTCTTTATTTTCCTTATCTTTACTTATCTTCTACTAAATTTAGTTTATCTTATTTCATTTTCTTTGATTTAGGTTCTAAAGGCTGCTAGGGAATCACACCTCGACCAGACCACCACCCCACCACAGCCTTAGAAATCACACTCAACTCGCGAACCATCCAACAATAAGGACTTTTCAGTCCATTCATATTTTCTTTTAGTTTTATTTCAATTTTTACACTATTTCTCTTTATCTTTCTTGTCTTTAAATATATATTTAGTATATTTTGAATTGTTCTTATTATTTCCTGGCTAATTCTTCACGAGCTTCTTCTTCATCTAGCGTAGAGCTAGGTAGCAGCCACCACACCACGAGACTCCCAACTCAAGGAAACCATCCAAATTCAGGAAGTTTCACCTCTCCCTATCTCTTAAATTTCATATATATCTTTGTACATTGAGGGCAATGTACATCTTAAGTGTGGGGGGTGAATATTTATTTCGAGAAAGTGCCTAACTTTCTGCATTATTCTCAAATCCCTGAACTATGCCTTGAATTATATCTTGTCCTTAAGTAATTTTCTCATATTACTAATTAGAATAGAATTCCCTGTGATTCATGATTTTCTTTGATATGTTTTGGATTAAGTCATTGATAATTGTGCAGTGGTGATTTAAACTTTAGGAGACTAGAGAATCAAGCATGATGAGTCTATTTTCAAAAATTAAAATTTTGTTAGGTTGTCTACCTGAATCTAATTATTACCTTGAAGTTTGAAATTCACAAGGTTGATATCAAAAACCCATAATTCTTGTGAGATTTTGAGCCTTTTAGAGCATACATTCTTTCGTGCTCACTTTTTATTATGAGTGTGTCAACATTGATTTGTTATTCTAGAACTTGCTTCGATTATACATGTCAAGACCACATCATTGATTTGATATACAGAGATGATAAAGGCACCTAGGATTTAACCCACTCACTCCACTAAAAGCCTACATTCATAATTAACCCCTAGTGAACCCCGTTGATCCTAACAACCCATTTATTGACTCGCCCACTAATATTAACCCAAAACCCTTTGTATTTGTTATCACCATTCCTTAACTACCCTTTATGTCGAGATTTGATTTGATCGGTTGCCTAATTATTTTATTTCAGTAGTTGAATTCATCTTTTATTATGTATTATGATTTGTTCTTAAAAAAAGTTAAGTATATTTATTATTAGTCCTATATCAGCTAAGCTTATACATGAAAAATCCAAATCTTGAAGAAGAAGCTCTTATTATTAGTAATGAAGTTTTCAATTGATGTAATTATTCCTTGTCAGTTTCGTTATTTCTAGTTAGGTAATTTGTCAAGTCAATCTTGATTCTAACCCTCTAATTTAGCCTTTATCCGCACCTTTAACCTAAGCCCCGTTATAACCCTTTTTAAAGACCTTTTGATCTGTGTATCATCTCATTTTACAGTGGTAGAGATTTGATTTTCAAGCAAGCCTATGGGATTAACTTTTCATGTTCGACCTTTGAGTGCTTAATTTTGAACCTTAAACACTTTGAGTGATTTGAGTGAATCTTTAGCGTGGATGTCAACTCTTGTCGATTTTGAATTAGAGGTAATTATTTAGGTAAAGGGAAACGCCTATGTTTTCGTGCTATAAATGTATGAATTTGATTGTTTGAATCTTTAGGACCCTTTGAGTTAAATTATCAATATATGAATTATCTTTGAATTATGATGAAACATTATTGAGAAATATTATGAATCAGGGAAGTTCATTTTAATTGTGATTTGAAAATTTTGCTTGAGGACAAGCAAATGCTTAAGTGTGGGGGTATTTGATAAACCATACTATGAACATATTTTAATCCCATGTTTAGCATACTTTTGGATGATTTATTCCTTGAATTGTGTAATTTGGTGCTCTTAATCCTTTGCTTTCATGTTTTATACTCAAACGAGCAGCGGAGGATGAAAAGAACGAGAAACGGGCCCAAAACGGAGTAAATGGGCCATATCATGAATTCAACACGGCCTAGGCCCAAGACCATACGGTCGTGCCTCCTTAATAGTCTCGAACACGGCCTGGCCATGATTCACACGGGCGTGTGCCATGGGCGTGTCCTTGCCGTGAAAAAGAAGAGTTTCATTCGGATTAGGGTACTTAGAGGCAAAGAAAGCCATTCCAAAAGCCTATATAAACACCCTAGAGGCCAACCTTCAGGGGGAGTCCAGTTGGTAAGTCCAGCTGGGCGTCCAACTAGGCCAAGGAGCCGAGCCAGAGAGGCCAGAATTGTGGGATTCACTCGAAGAAAGCCAGTTGATTCATCTCCAGAAGCCGAAGTTATACTCAAGACGGAGGATCTCTCCTTCAATTCCTTCAGGGGGTTTTAGGTTTTTCTGATGTTTTGTTTTATCTTTTCTTTTGAGATGTATTCTTTTATCGTTATGAACTAAACCCTCAGATACCTGAGGGGGATGAAACTAAGATGAATCTTGTTATTGTTTGCTGAACTATATGATAAATACTTGATTTGTTCTTAACTATGTGTTCTTAATTCTTTTTTTTTGGTATTTCCGGGATATTGATTCAAGTATTGATGTGCTTAGGTGGTGGAGCAAAAGTCCCTGCCTAAGAATAGTTCTAGCATAGTTAAGCAGAGTTGCTCGCGCGCCTAGAAATAGGGTGACGAAAATCTGCCGGATTAGGGTCAAACCTAATATGGGAGTCCATAGATTGAGTTAATGCAATTCTAGGGGTTTTAATTAGAAAGAGATTTCAATTAATCAAACTAGGGTTAGACGTTAGTAGCCTCGAAAGAGGTATTAATATAAACTAGGGAATCCTACGGATCAAGTCAAGTGAATAAATCGTCAGGTTCAGAGTTAGATAACAAGTAAAGTCTAGGTGGATTCTTCCTCGAGTATTGTCTTAATCAATTAGTTTTTCTCACAAGTTATTTTCCCCAATTCCTTCCCTTTGTCTTTTCATCTTTAGCTTAGTTGTTAGTTAATTTTAGATTAGGTAACAAATTCCTTTAATCCTTAGGCTAGATAATAAAAATAAAGTTAGTATTAGTACTTTTGGTTCCTTTGGGTTCGACAATCCAATCTTGCCACAGCTATACTACTGTTCGATAGGTGCACTTGCCTCAATCATTGTCGCAGTTAGTTCTAGGCTCGATCATTCATTATATAATTTTTTAAGAATTTGACAGACACGATCAATGTGTTCGACAAAATGAAGGTGCATGGACTCAACTGGGAACAAATGTGGTAAAAGGTAATTTTGACGCAGCATTTAATAGTCATATGACGAGCTCAGTATCAGGAATAATTTTTAGATATTTTGAAGGACACATATTGCAGCATGCACTTACCCAAACACTTTTGTGACTGATGCAACCACGGCAAAGGCAAAAGCTTGCTTACAAACGATGATAGTTGCTGAAGATTTGGGTTTCAAAAATCAGATTGTCGAAGGGGACTCTCTAACAGTCATAAAAAAAATCCAAACACTTGAAGAGGATAAATCTAATATTGCTATAATTATAAAAGAAATAATAGATCAGGCTCAAAGATTTGACAGCTTTACCTGTCGATTTAGAGGGAGATCAGTTAACCACGCGGTGCATACTTTGTAACACCCCAAACCCGGCCTAGACGTTATGTCCGTATCTAGAAATGTCACACGATAGTGTTTTTGAAACCTCGTTGTTCGATGAAAACGTTCCATGTTATCATCTTTAGTAAACCTTTGATAGAACTTAAGAAGTCGTCTTTATTCATTTAAAACATTTGTTTTGAAACATCCCTCATTGCGAAAGCTTTAATAAAACAGTCTAGGTGGTCATGCGTTTAGAAATTACTTTAACTTTTTTGAAAACCGAATTTCTGACAACCAGCAAGTATAAATCCATAAAGTAAAATAAATAAATAAATAACCCAAATTTAAAACCAAAGTCCCAGAGTGTCCTTAAATTACAACCCAAATAATCAATAATAATCAAATCATAAATTGTAAATTGAAAACCATGAAGTCCAAAAATTAATGTGGTCACCGTTGAGTCCTCCTTCGTACTGATCCGTCTAAGTCTGGGGATTACCTGTGCACATGATAAACCATAATT
The DNA here is from genome assembly GCA_005393395.2 of Gossypium australe. NCBI lineage: Eukaryota > Viridiplantae > Streptophyta > Magnoliopsida > Malvales > Malvaceae > Gossypium > Gossypium australe. The sequence continues at coordinate 17,758,126 of CM016619.1, forward strand.
TACACATATTTTAACCCCATGCTTGGCTTACTTTTGGATGAATTTTGATTGAATTTAAGAATTTGATGCTCTTAATCTCTTAATTTCACGTTTTATACTCAGGAGAGCTTAGAAAATCAAAAAGGACGAGAAACAGGAAAAAAAGGGGAAAAATGGGCCTACTTAGAAAATCAACACGGCCTGGACCATTGGCCACGGTCGTGTGTCACGAGTAGAATTGACCACGGCCGAAGGAGTCCACCATGGGCGTGTCCCTGCCGTCCATAGGATTAATTCTATTCGGAAAAGGCTACTTGTGGGCCAAATAAGGCATCTCAAACCCTATATAAACACCCTAGGGGCCAACCTAAAAAGGGAGGTCGACAGGACGTCGAATAGACGCCGAGTAAAAGCAGAAAATACTCCAAGAAAGTCGTCGGGAACAGCTTAGGAGAAGAATCTCCATCAAGATTGAAGATCTCTCATCAAGTTCTTTAGAAGTTTTTGGGTTTTCTTATGTTTTGTTGTTTTCCCTATTCTAATATGTTTCCCTTTATTAGTATGAACTAAATCCCTTAAATACCTAAGGGGATGAAACCTAAGACAGATCTTATTATTATTTGATTTATGAGATAAATACTTGTGCTTATTCTTAATTGTGAGTTCTTATTATTGTTTGATAATTCAGGTTATTGATTCAAGTCGAATGTACTTATTTAGTGGAGCAAAAGTCCCTGTCTAAGAGTAGATCAACACAATTAAGCGGAGTTGATTGCAACCCTAGAAATAGGGCGACGAAAATCTGCCGGATTAGGGTCAAACCTAATAAGAGAATCCATAGATCGAGTTAATGCGACAATAGGGGTTTTAATTAGAAAGAGATTTCAATTAATCAACCTAGAGTCAGTTGTTTTTAGTCTTGAAAGAGATACTAACATAAATAGGGATTTTTATGGATTATGTCAAGTGAATAAATCGCACGAATCAAAAGTAATAAGTTAAGTCTAGGTGGATTCTTCCTTAGGTATTGCCTATCTCATATAAGTTGTCCAAAAGTATTTTTCCAATTCACTCTCTGTCAAGTTCATAGTCATTTAGTTAGTTGAATTAGTTAGTTAATTTTAGATTAAAAATAAATCCCCTTAATTATTAGGCTAGATAATAAAAATATAGTAATTACTAGTAATTTTAGTCCTTGAGGATACGATATTCCGGACTCACCATAACTATACTACTGTTCGATAGGTGCGTTGCCTTTGTCGAAATATTAGTTAGTTTCGAGCCCATCAAGTTTTTGGCGCCGTTGCCGGGGACTAAGATATTAGGAAAACTAATTTTTTTATTACTTTAGCCATTCTTACTTTTATTTGTAATTTATTCTTATTTTATTATTAACTTTGCTAATTTTTCTTTTATTTGCTTCTGGCAGGTAATTCTAGTTTATGACTAGAAGAAACCCGCTAGGACCCTTGATTTTTGAAAGTGATATAGAAGGTACCATTCGCAGAAACCGCAGAGAAATAAGGCGAAGCCTACAATACATAGAAGAAGAGCAAGACGACGAAACTAATACTACTAAAGAGATGGCTGGTAATAATTCGCTACCTCCTGTGGTTGCTGCAAACCCGATGAATCAAAACCTTGATTCTCGTACTTGTATGATTATGCTAAACCTAATTTAATAGGAACTGAGTCAAGTATTGTTAGACCTACTATTGCTGCAAATAATTTTGAACTGAAACCTAATACTCTTCAGATGATTCAGCAATTTGTTCAGTTTGATGGTTTGCAGGATGAGGATCCAAACAATCACTTATCGAATTTTCTAGAATTATGCGATACTTTCAAAATCAATGATGCTTCTGATGATGCCATTCGTCTTCGGTTGTTTCCCTTCTCATTGAGAAACAAAGCTAAACACTGGTTGAACTCGTTACCATGAGGATCAATCACTACATAGGAACAAATGATCAAAAAAAATTTACTAAAATATTTTCCACCGGCTAAAATGGCTAAGTTGAGGAATGATATTTCTTCTTTTGTACAGATGGATTTAGAGACACTTTACGATGCATGGGAGAGATATAAGGATCTACTAAGGAGATGCCCTCACCATGGGCTACCTTTGTGGCTACAGGTTCCAACATTTTACAATGGTGTGAACCCCTCAACTAGGCAGTTGATTGATTCAGCCACCAGTGGAACCCTAAATAACAAGACCCCTGAAGCTGTTTATGAGTTTATAGAGGAGATGTCACTGAACAACTATCAGTGGCAAGTTATGAGGACAAAGCCAACAAAAGCCGCCAGTGTCTTCAACCTTGACGCAGTAACCATGCTATCAAATTAGGTAGAACTTTTAAGTAAGAAAATTAATGGTTTGTATGGTTCTTCATAGGTACATCCAGTGATGCAGTGCGATACGAATGGATGAGGAACGAGCAATACAGAATACCCACCCTACAACCCTGGCCTAAAAAATGAACAGATGAACTATATGGGTAATAATTTTAGACCTCAAAATAACCCTTATAGTAACACTTACAATCCAGGTTGGAGGAACCACCCAAACTTCTCATGCGGTGGTTAAGAAAATCAGAGACAACAACCCCATCCAGGCTTTCAACAGCAACCCTACCCATAAGAGAAAGAGTTGAACCTTGAGAAGATGCCAACAAAGTTCATCGCGGTGTCAGAGACACTGTAACACCCTGGTTTTAGGGGTTAGATTTTTGGTGCTTAACTCGGGTGTTGGCACACTCTAGGGTGTGGTTGGGTAAGTTTTAGGGGTCCTGAGAACCCTAGGTGGAGGTAGGATGCTTTGGTAAATTTTTAGTTTTAGGGGTTAAAAGGGGAGCTTGGATAGGGGGGGTCTTAAGAGAATTTTTGATGGAGTTTTGGCATAAAGAATGGCTTGGCAGAGTGGCAAGGAGGCGCCACTTAGAGCATGGAGAAGTGACGCCATTTGCAGGGGGAAGGGGCTCAGGTTCGAATCGCAAGGGCAGCATTTGGGGCTTTGTTTTTGCGTCATCTTGGTGGGGGTGGATGGACGGTTTGAAAGGCTTAAAAGGTGGAGAAGACTTGGTCAATTTTTTTTTTAAATTTTCGCTAGAAGGTTTGACCCATTCAAACTATTTTGAATGGATGGTGGGGAGGTATTTTAGGAGAATTTTAGGGATTATTTTTGGGGGGTTGGAGCTTGGCTTTTTAGTATAAATAGGAGGGGGGAGGTGCTCATTATTCATTCATCATTTTGGCTTTCTCTCCCTTGCCGAATTTTAGCCTTTCCTTTTAGCCTCCATTTTCATTTCCTCCTCATACCTCAACCTCACCAAAACGCCTCTCTCTCTCACTTATTCATCTGAGCCGAAACTTCAAGTCCCTTTCTCTTTCCATTTTTCTTATCCATTTCACTCGTTGGTAGACCATAAACTCTCCTCATTTCTCTGATTGCCGCAACACCTTTTGGAAGCACCTTAGCATCTACTTCTTGGTCTTATAGCTTTGCAAAGCCGAACCTACACCTTACCTCTGAGCCAAAATCCCTTTTCTAATTAGCGTACCTTTGCCGAATATTGGAAGTATCTCTTCGGGCCTCGGTTTGCAATCGGTTAGTGAAGGCACTTTGGGGATTTGTTGTATTCAGTCAAGTTTCCGCAATCGAACTCGGTAAGAAGGTGGTAAGGATAATGTTCGGCCAAGGGCCTCAAGTGTTATGTTTCTAAGTTTTGGGCCAATTCTAATATGGTATTATTATGGGTTGGTTAAGGTGGTGTTTCGGCAGAGAGTTAGTCAAGCAGCATTTCGGGATTGGATCGGTTGTATTTCTAAGGTGCGTAATCATCGTACTATTTCTGTGGTTTTGGTTGCTAACTTGTTACATGTGTATTATGTGTGGAAGCCGTTTATAATGGCATAAGTGATGAGAACTGGTGATGGTAAGTTTATTTGTGATGTATTTATGTATGTATAAATATTTATATACTTATGTGATATGATGGCTTAACATGTTGCATATATATAGTTGCATGGGGTTTGGGCTTGATTCGATGAAGAAGGAAGTGTACACAAGGTGTACGTGGTCTAATGATAGCTTCGGCTACATTAGCGCTTGGGGATTTGCTGTGTGCTACCTCAAGGGAGGTGTTGGCTCGGTGCCCATCTCGGCGGTGGATTGCTATGTGCATCACCGTAGACAGATTACGATATTGGATCACTTGGGTTGATCGGTGGCTCAGCCACGGCCTTGAGCAGCGAGCTTGCCAAGGTAAGATGTTATGGATCACAATGTGATCGGTGGATTAGCCACGGCCTTGGGCGGGGAGTCCGCTAAGGTTGGTGTACGGTTGGACAATGGGTTGGGCTGAGATGCATTCTTGCATGATTTGTTTCGATGGCTGTGTGGGTATGGGCCAAGCCCATACGGATGGAAATATGTGTTGTGGTTATGCACTGAGTCAGTGGACTCACTCTTTCATTAACCATTTCAGGTGACGCGTAGTTGGATCGGGTTCGGAGAGGACACGAGGTGGCCCATGCAGAAAGAAGAATTCAAATATTTTTTTTAGTTTATTTATACTAAGTATTTGATCTATTAAATATTGGTGTAATAAGGCCTTTTTGTTGTTCATTTATTTTAGGAATTACTTTATTATTAATTTTAATATGGATTGTTTAAATCAAATACTTTGTGAAGGATGATTTCATTTTAAACAGCATGCTTATATGCTAAAGTTTAATTTTGGGTTTTTTTATAATATTTTATAACGACAAAAGATTTACTTATACTTTTCCCAATAAACACTATACTCAAAAGTTAGAATATTACCATGTTTATTCCAAGGCAAAAGTTTTTCAACCGTCTTTTCGCACTAACATAACCAGATTCGGTCGTAGTGAATGGGCCGGGTTTGGGGATGTTACAGTTTGGTATCAGAGCCAAGTTCAAAACTCGGCTTTGAGGGTTTTTGGGCCCGAAACAGTTTTCAAAATGGACTTTTTGAAAAAAATGGGCTTTTATAAAAAGGTTTTCAGGATATTTTGGCATGGCACCTGTACCTCCGACCCGAAGTCCACCAGGTAAGTGCTTCGAACTTTGGAAGTGATTTGTTATTATGAACTGTTATGGGCTTAGTTGGGCTCGTAGTTTAGAATATTAAGGCTATTGGACCCTAGGATTAGTCTACTCAAACACTTGCATAAAACTTAAAGCTCTTAAACAAACCTGTGAAGTAAGTCGCCGAGTTAAGGTGTGGTAACCACTGTACGCATGTCTAGGAGTGGTATTCAGTAAGAGCTTGGTATTTAAGCAGTCCTAGCGACTCACCTCCTCTTTACTCGAATCCTACCTGGTGCGTAGCTACGGTTCACCTTAACCAAGAGGATTTGTTCACAGGCTGAACTAATTATTAAAACCCGAAAGGGAATTAGCCTTGCTCTTTTCTAAATTCCCTGTTTTTAAATTTTCAAATTTACCCCTTTGGTTAGTGAAACCCTAAATTCGATTTTGAAAGATGTTTGCCGATTTACAAACTTTCCCAAAATGCCCTAGTGGCAAAATTACAAAAATGCCCTTGTGTTGTAAAATTACCGTATTACCCTCAACTTTTGTTTAAATGATTTTTACTTTACAAAATACCAAAATCTCAAGTTATCAAATATTAAGATATTTTGGTTTGTGAAAATTTACGAAAATACCCCTGTGTTAAAAATTACTAAAATTCCCTTGACTTTCAAAATTTTCGGTTTAACCCCAAGTTTAATAAAATTTTCTTATTTTGCAAAAGTACCCAATTTTCTGTATGGCAAAAAAATAATACTCCGACTTTGGAAATTTACAAAATTACCCAGTTGACAAAAAATTACCAAAATACCCCTGGTTTTTAAAATCCGACTATATCTTTAATTTGCGAAATTTTCAAAAATACTCTTCAATTTTTTTGGAATTTCAAAAAGATCCTGACTTATTAAAGTTTTTGAAACGCTTTGGTTATTACCGATATACCCCGATAGGAAAATGACGAAAATACCCCTGGGTAGGAAGTGGAACTTGATTGCTCGAAAGAACTACTCTCGGAAACTTCATTGCATAAAATTGTTCGTGGATAAAATAGTGAAACAAGAATTTCTAATGCATAAAACTTGTTAATCAGAGTTGCGCAGCATAAGCGAAGGTGGTAAGATAGGTTGTGCAGATGTTCGTTAGCTAAGTAATTTCGAGGACGAAATTATTTTAAGGAGGGTAGAATTGTAACACCCTGGTTTTAGGGGTTAGATTTTTGGTGCTTAACTCGGGTGTTGGCACACTCTAGGGTGTGGTTGGGTAAGTTTTAGGGGTCCTGAGAACCCTAGGTGGAGGTAGGATGCTTTGGTAAATTTTTAGTTTTAGGGGTTAAAAGGGGAGCTTGGATAGGGGGGGTCTTAAGAGAATTTTTGATGGAGTTTTGGCATAAAGAATGGCTTGGCAGAGTGGCAAGGAGGCGCCACTTAGAGCATGGAGAAGTGACGCCATTTGCAGGGGGAAGGGGCTCAGGTTCGAATCGCAAGGGCAGCATTTGGGGCTTTGTTTTTGCGTCATCTTGGTGGGGGTGGATGGACGGTTTGAAAGGCTTAAAAGGTGGAGAAGACTTGGTCAATTTTTTTTTAAATTTTCGCTAGAAGGTTTGACCCATTCAAACTATTTTGAATGGATGGTGGGGAGGTATTTTAGGAGAATTTTAGGGATTATTTTTGGGGGGTTGGAGCTTGGCTTTTTAGTATAAATAGGGGGGGGAGGTGCTCATTATTCATTCATCATTTGGCTTTCTCTCCCTTGCCGAATTTTAGCCTTTCCTTTTAGCCTCCATTTTCATTTCCTCCTCATACCTCAACCTCACCAAAACGCCTCTCTCTCTCACTTATTCATCTGAGCCGAAACTTCAAGTCCCTTTCTCTTTCCATTTTTCTTATCCATTTCACTCGTTGGTAGACCATAAACTCTCCTCATTTCTCTGATTGCCGCAACACCTTTTGGAAGCACCTTAGCATCTACTTCTTGGTCTTATAGCTTTGCAAAGCCGAACCTACACCTTACCTCTGAGCCAAAATCCCTTTTCTAATTAGCGTACCTTTGCCGAATATTGGAAGTATCTCTTCGGGCCTCGGTTTGCAATCGGTTAGTGAAGGCACTTTGGGGATTTGTTGTATTCAGTCAAGTTTCCGCAATCGAACTCGGTAAGAAGGTGGTAAGGATAATGTTCGGCCAAGGGCCTCAAGTGTTATGTTTCTAAGTTTTGGGCCAATTCTAATATGGTATTATTATGGGTTGGTTAAGGTGGTGTTTCGGCAGAGAGTTAGTCAAGCAGCATTTCGGGATTGGATCGGTTGTATTTCTAAGGTGCGTAATCATCGCACTATTTCTGTGGTTTTGGTTGCTAACTTGTTACATGTGTATTATGTGTGGAAGCCGTTTATAATGGCATAAGTGATGAGAACTGGTGATGGTAAGTTTATTTGTGATGTATTTATGTATGTATAAATATTTATATACTTATGTGATATGATGGCTTAACATGTTGCATATATATAGTTGCATGGGGTTTGGGCTTGATTCGATGAAGAAGGAAGTGTACACAAGGTGTACGTGGTCTAATGATAGCTTCGGCTACATTAGCGCTTGGGGATTTGCTGTGTGCTACCTCAAGGGAGGTGTTGGCTCGGTGCCCATCTCGGCGGTGGATTGCTATGTGCATCACCGTAGACAGATTACGATATTGGATCACTTGGGTTGATCGGTGGCTCAGCCATGGCCTTGAGCAGCGAGCTTGCCAAGGTAAGATGTTATGGATCACAATGTGATCGGTGGATTAGCCACGGCCTTGGGCGGGGAGTCCGCTAAGGTTGGTGTACGGTTGGACAATGGGTTGGGCTGAGATGCATTCTTGCATGATTTGTTTCGATGGCTGTGTGGGTATGGGCCAAGCCCATACGGATGGAAATATGTGTTGTGGTTATGCACTGAGTCAGTGGACTCACTCTTTCATTAACCATTTCAGGTGACGCGTAGTTGGATCGGGTTCGGAGAGGACACGAGGTGGCCCATGCAGAAAGAAGAATTCAAATATTTTTTTTAGTTTATTTATACTAAGTATTTGATCTATTAAATATTGGTGTAATAAGGCCTTTTTGTTGTTCATTTATTTTAGGAATTACTTTATTATTAATTTTAATATGGATTGTTTAAATCAAATACTTTGTGAAGGATGATTTCATTTTAAACAGCATGCTTATATGCTAAAGTTTAATTTTGGGTTTTTTTATAATATTTTATAACGACAAAAGATTTACTTATACTTTTCCCAATAAACACTATACTCAAAAGTTAGAATATTACCATGTTTATTCCAAGGCAAAAGTTTTTCAACCGTCTTTTCGCACTAACATAACCAGATTCGGTCGTAGTGAATGGGCCGGGTTTGGGGATGTTACAGACACGCTTCCAAAACACCGAAACAACACTTAAAAATCAACAGGCATCAATTTAGGGGCTTGAGAACCAATTAGGACAGCTTGCTAAGCTAATCTCAGATCGACGACAAGGTAGCTTGCCAAGCAACACTGAAACAAGCCCAAAGGAGTAACTTCAAGCCATAACTACTCACGATAGTGAAGGGTTAGATGAACCAAAACCAAGGCAAGAAACCATGATAGATAAAGGTAAGATTGAGGTGAGCCACAATAAAACAAAACCGGTAATTACAGAGTACCAACCTCTTGTGCCATACCCCAATGCAATGAAGAAAGACCACACAGATGAACAATTCAGTAAATTTCTTAAACTTCTAAAAAATTACATATTAACTTTCCGTTTCTTGAAGCTTTTTCATAGATGCCCAATTCAAGGAAATTTTTAAAAGAGCTTTTGACAAACAAACGGAAGTTAGACTATACGTCGCATGTGGAGCTAAATGCAATGTGCTCAGCAATTTTACAAAATAAACTACCACGAAAGTTAAAAGATCCAGGGAGTTTTTCAATTCCTTGTTTAATTGGTGGTTTATCTGTTAAAAATGCTTTAACAGAATTAGGGGCAAACATAAATCTTATGCCTTATAAAATGTTTAAACAGCTAGGTCTAGGGAAACCCAAACAAACTAGGATGAGCATTCAATTAGGTGATAAAACTATTAGAATTCCTAGGGGTATAATCGAAGATGTACTAGTGAAAATTGACAAATTCATATTCCCAGTAGACTTCGTTGTTTTAGACATGGATGAGGACAATAATGTTCCTTTAATTTTAGGAAGACCCTTTTTAGCAACTGCTAAAACTAAAATTGATGTTGGTACAGGTGAGCTCACATTTCGTGTAGGTGACGAAATGATCACTCTTCAGGCTCTTGACTCGGCTAGGACATCTAGTAATAAAGGTGAGAACACAAATTCTAGTAATGACCATTTGGTTCAACCTCCTTTTCAGGAAGCACCACTAAATTACACAATTGAGCCATATCCCAGACCTCGTGCCAATAAAGAAATAACTCATGAGGAACGAAGGCTTCATATCGATGAACTAGACTAGTAGAAGCCACATGTCAAGGAGAAACCAAGAAAACAAGAAGTAAAATTGGTGCAACTACCTAACGAACTTAACGCTGAAGCAAACTACTTCAAAGTTGGAGACCGAGTGCTAATGGATAATTCAAATCCTGGTGTTTCCACTTCTGAACCTAATGGAATAACTCCTTTCACGGTACCTAATACTTTCCCATATGGTACAGTCGAGGTAACACATTCTCAATTTGGCACCTTCAAGGAAAATAGTACTCGTCTAAAACCTTATTTTAGTAAAACTGATAGCATGAGAGAGGATTTTCAACTCCTCAAACCACTATGATTATACGAATGAGAGGTAAGTCTAGCTTAAGACTTTAAACGAGCGCTTCTCGGGAGGCAACCCGAGCACTAACTTCACTAATGTCATTATTTCTGATTTTTAGTATCTAACTAACAACTAACCAATTTCATACACTACAGCAATTTGGACTTTTAGCGGCGTTTTTTTAGGCCTTTAGCGGCGTTTTTAAGCGCCAGTAATGGTATTTGCGGCGCTTTTAGAAGCGCCGCAAAAAACGCCACTAAAAGAGGCGCCGCAAAACTTAGCGGCGTTTATGAACAAAAAACGCCGCTAGAAGCTATGATTTTTAGCGGCGTTTTTTCTACAAACGCCGCTAAAAGCATGACTTTTAGCGGCGCTTGTTCCACAAACGCCGCTAAAAACCAAGACTTTTAGCGGCGCTTTTCCAGAAAACGCCGCTAAAAACCATGACTTTTAGCGGCGCTTTTACCACAAACGCCGCTAAAGGCATGACTTTTAGTGGCGCTTTTCCCACAAACACCGTTAAAAGCATGACTTTTAGCGGCGCTTTTCTCACAAATGCCGCTAAAAACCATGACTTTTAACGGCGCTTTCCCCACAAACGCCGCTAAAAACCATGACTTTTAGCGGCGCTTTCCCCACAAACGCCGCTAAAAGCATGACTTTTAGCGGCGCTTTTCCCAAAAACGCCGCTAAAAGTCATGAAAATTAAAAAAAAAATTAAAATATTATATAAAAAAGCAACACTATTATCACAGCACCCAAACAAGCTTTAATTGATAACAGTTACATACAAATCCATTCTTATCCCTGTACCCACTTAAGCAAATCCTTTAGCATTACTTTGATAACAGTCCCTATACAAATCAATTTATGTTCCAAGGGCACAAATCTATTTAACAAGCAAATAGAAACTCAACCAATACACAAGAAATTTCATAAGTCTATATTATGCTATGAGTTTATCCAACTCACAAGAAAAATCAGGCTCCTACTATTGAAAATAGGTGGTGTCAAATCCAGCACCAGCACAATTAAACAATCAGCCAACGCCTTTGATGATGAAACATCCAAGTTGAGTCCAATGGCAGCAACAATGCACAACAAAGGTTCAAGCATTTCTCTCGTGGGAGTTGGATGCCGCCTGAACCAAAAATTAATGTCAGGGAGGCAAGGCCGAGTGCCAAACAACAGCAGTGTCAATGTCAAAGAAATAGCCACAACACTGGAATTTTCCATTGATAATCTGGATTGTTGAAGAGATTACACGATGTATAATAGTGACAATTATCATCCGCTAATGCTAATTTTATGATTAAACACCATCTTGGACCAAGTGGTTCACATTAAAAATACTAACATGCAATCTTATTTATCCTATGATAAATAATTCCAGTGATATAAATTTACGCAAGATCATAAACTGGTTAGGATTTCTGCTGGCATTTACAAAAATAAAATAATTTTTTTGGTGGGATAAACCTTATGGTTAAATCATATGCACAAACCAGAACTAGACAGTGAATGAAAGAAGAGGTACAATAGGAATGCAAGTCCCACAAGAACATTATAGCAAAGAAGTACAGAAAAAACAAGTTTACCTTAGTAGCGAACAATAAGGAAAACAATCACGGATTTGTTTGGCAACTGAAACATGGGCAGCAAGTATGAATTCCTCAACCATTTGGTTTGCTTCTTGAATCTGATACATGCCTGAATGAATAACTTAGATATCAGACAAAAATTGAGGCATGACCAAAAATGAAAAACATTCTTTCTGGATTTTGGGATCTCAAAACTATTTAATTTAATTAGTATTGTCTTGATTATAATTCTTAATTACTACTGGTCAGCACTGGACAAATGAAGAAAAGGCCAAATTATAATAAAGTAATTAAAAAAAATCTCCATATTGACGACCAAATAAAAAAAGTTAAAACAGAAAACAGCAGGACTTACATCAGAAGCATTGCTAATGAGCTCACGAAGAAAGATCTCCTTGTTGCTGTAGAAAGTGTTGATAATTAAACTAAGAAGCTGTTAATCTCAGCTTGAAAAGCAAACATCTCTGTACTAAAGTAATTAAACTAAATTGCTGAAAACATATATACAAGCCAATAATAAATCAGAAGTTATACAACTAAAGGAAGGTAATCAATGTCCTCACGACATATAGCCTAAATAAATCACCATGTGAATCATGGACGCCACGGAAATCAATTATTTAAATAAATAAATAAAACTCACTTCGTTCATACCCAAGGTGGATACATTGAGGCTCCATTTGGTTTTATGCAAGTCTAGTTTGTCAGAACAAAAATAACAAAAAGTGTACTTGATTTTTTTTAAAGGGGGACAGTATTTAAAGGGAAAAGATACATTAATTTTCTGTTACATATAACAATTATGTTTGATTAGTGGCCATCCATTTACTTCAAATGGCAAAAACGAAAATCCATTAAAAAATAATAAATCAAAACCGAAATAAATAAATAAAATAATGATAACTCAATAATAAATTTCAATCTTTCTCTTGTATTACCCAAATCTTTCAATCTTTATTAAGTATATCATATCCATCAACTGCTTACAAAAATGTTGATAGGTTCTATGTCTTGGATACAGATTGTAATATAACCCAATTTGCCTTTTTATATCAACAAAAGGCAGATTCCAAAACTGAAACAATGAAAAAACATTCAAGCTCCAACTATCTTGAAGTAAATAAAGAACCAGATTGAAGTAGAAGTGGACACTTACCAGTAGAAGTGAAAGTAGAGCAGGAAAACAAGAAAAGAAGCAAAGCGGTGAAGCATATGAGCTTCGAAATGGATTTACTTGCTGCTGAAAATACTGAAGCTTGAAGACAAACAACATGGCATATTATTTGCCTACCATGCTGGAATTGACAAATGATGCATGAAATGGAAATCCAGAGGAAACTCTAAGAATTCATCTTTAAACTTAACTAAAATTTTGTTTTTGACGAAATTCATATTAAAAAGTAGCTTTTAATGCATGAACAGAAATGATCAATTTCATCAGTGTAAGGTGTAAGGTGCAGATTCGAACAAGAAAGCCTACTATCTACCACATTGTGAGTTTACATGTTAGCATACACCATTTCGCCTAGGTGTTCAATGAACTACCCAGAGACACAAATAAGCATAGCTCACAGACACCTCGAGTTCAACAATGCAGCCCATTTACAACTACGCCAATTTCATATGTTAAAGCACAAGTTCACAACAAATAACCATAAGCAAGTCTCACCATCAAGATTCTATATCACAGACACTATGATTAAGAAAATCAACGAAGCCTGCCCCTGACTTTTACGATACCAAAACTCATGAATCAATTATATCAATCCAAGCCAGCTAATTCCCATTTCTGCGAAGTGCAGAAGACTTGCCAACTAAACATTTACTATAGATTCCTAAAATAGCCCATATGATCAAACACTATTTACACATGACATGGGCCATGGCTAGTGAGAAGCAAAAATTAATTACTCGAAAAAGAAAAATCCACTACCCATTGAGCAGATGGCAAAAATAAAAAATAAAAAGGACCCTACTAACCCATAATTTGATAGTTTTCTATGTTACAATCAAACAAAGCCTCCTCCATGTTATTCCAATCCAAACCCACCATATCTAATGTATAGTGAAAATGTAGCCTAAATCAAAATTAGAATAAAACCCAGTTCTTAGAAACCAAAGAAAAGCTCAAAAACAAAAATCAAAGCAATCTGATCTCAAACCAAGAAACGTATAGTATCTAATCTATTTAACTATAAAAATTCTAAATACCCATCGAAAACTAACAATAGATTTCAAAAAATTCTGAGAACCCATGCTTTATTTTCCAGTTATAACAATAAAAATTATTACTTCAACAAAAAAAAAAAGGAAAAAAAAAACTTACCACTATCACCAATTAAAAGAAGCTTAATGAGGTAATCATGATCAGCACGAGCTCTAGCTGGTGGTGTAGCCATTGATCCTCAAAAACCACGCCCAAAAAAACCCAATTCAAAAATATATAATAATATATCCTCTTATCTGCGTTAAAAATATATATATATCAATTTCAAAACGAAATAAAAGAAAATTGTGAAATCAGATCAAGAAGAGGAAAGGAAGTGAGAGAAAGAACCTGAGACGCTGAAGATAGCAAAGCACATGCGAGAGAGAAAGAGAGAGTCCAATGAATACGGGGAATTTTCTTTTCATGTTTCTTCCTTTTTTTTTTGATACTGTTGTCACTTAGTCACGGTTCGGTTCCTCCAATGAAGCGCTTACTGACATGGGTTTGGAATAGGGAGTCGAAGGATTTGTGGGGTTTCTGGGTCTTGGTTGGTGTTGGCCAGTTTTGACATCGCCGAAGTAAGAAGAAACTGAAGGGGGATTATTGGCGGAGTGGTTGCCGTTCATGGAGGCGTTATCGTTGTTCGGGTCATTTGAAGAAGTGGAGAAAAGGTGGAGAAGTGAAGGGTTGGCGAGGGATCTGCGTCTGGATCTGGCGAGAAGGAGTGCCATAGCTATGGGGGGATTGAAAGAGAACTGTTTTTAGGGTTTTGAGGGAGATGGAGATAATTGAAAGAGAACCGCATGCTAAATTCGGGAAAAATTTAGGAATTGGGGGGAAATTTTAGGGTGGGGAAAATTTTGGGAAAATTTAAACCTGTTTTTTAACATATTTTGCGGCGTTTTTCTAATTAAACGCCACTATAGTTCCATTTTTTGTGGCGTTTTTCCTAAAAACGCCACTATTATACATTTTTAATTTTTTTTATTTTTAACTTATATATTTTTTTTATGTTTTTCTTTATTATTATTCTAAATAATTGTTTTTTCATTTTTAATGTTATTAATTTCAATTTTTTTATGTGTTATTAATTTTTTGTAAAGATGTTAAATATTAAATTAAAAATATTACGTTTTAATTAATATAATTAAACTAGTTAAATAATAAATAGAATAGGCTAGATGAAAGAGTGCTTGACTTTTATTACAATTTTATATTTAATTATTATAAAATTCATATAAAATTTAAATAAATAACTTTTCAAACTTTGATCAATATTTAAAAGAGGGTAAGTTTGAAATGTAAAAACAAAGAATAAAAATGACAGTGTATTGTGAATAATTATCAATATTTGCGGCGTTTAATCTAAAAACGCCCTTAATGTATAAACATATTGCGGCATTTAGTATAAAACGCAACGAATAACCAAGACAAAACGGCAACGTTTACGATATTAGTTTACAAATTTGCGGCTAAACACATAAACCCTAAATTATAACCCCTATCACATAAACCCTTAACACTTAACCCCTAAACCCTTAATCTTAACCCCTAACCACTACCAGAACTTAAACCTTAATATCGTTAAACACTAAGATCTTAAACCTTCAAGATTAATCCCTAAATCATAAACCTTAGACCCTAAATATTATACCCTAAACCACAAACACCGACACACAAACCTCAAACTCTAAACCCCAAACCATAAATCTTAGACCATAAACCCTAAACCTTAAAATATACTCTAGACCTTAAACTATAAAGATTAATCCATAAACTATATACCCTAAATTAAACCATAACCCCCCAAATTATCATGAGAATTAATTAAATATTTTAAATTTAATACTATCTCTTTTACGATTATATAAGAAATTATTTAATATTTTTTTTCATTTTTAACAAATATTTTTCTCTTAAGTAATTTAAACTAGAATCATAATTTTAATGTATTAAAATCAATGTTATCTCTTTTACAATTATATAAGAAATTATTTAATATATAAATTAAAATACACTAATTAATCTAAACCCATAATCCCTATCTTCTATCCCACAAACCCTAAACCATAAACGATAAAACCCTAAACACTGACCCTTAACATATTAACCCCAAACCCTTAACCATTTACCTTTAAATCAATTAAACCTAACTTTTAACCCATGAAACCCTAACACATCCCCCTTAAACTTTAAACCGCAAATCATAAACTATAATCCCTAAACATTAAAATAGTAACTCCTAAACCTTACACCCTAAACAATCATGAGAATTAATTCAATATTTTAAAATTAATACTATCTCTTTTACGATTATATAAGAAATTATTTAATATTTTTTTATTTTTAACAAATATTTTTCTCTTAAATAATTTAAACGGAATCATAATTTTAATGTATTAAAATTAATGTTATCTCTTCTAAAATTATATAAGAAATTATTTAATGTATAAATTTAAAACAATCAGTCATATATATCCAAAAAAACTTTAAAATTATTTGTGGCGTTTTTCCAAAAGCGCCGCTAATGCTCGGACTTTTAGCGGCATTTTTTCCAAAAGCGCCGCTAATGCTCGGACTTTTAGCGGCGTTTTTCCAAAAGCCCCGCTAATGCTCGGACTTTTAGCGGCGTTTTTCCAAAAGCGCCGCTAATGCTCGGACTTTTAGCGGCGTTTTTCCAAAAGCGCCGCTAATGCTCGGACTTTTAGCGGCGTTTTTCCAAAAGCGCCGCTAATGCTCGGACTTTTAGCGGCGTTTTTCCAAAAGCGCCGCGAATGCTCGGACTTTTAGCGGCGTTTTTCCAGAAGCGCCGCGAATGCTCGGACTTTTAGCGGCGTTTTGTAAATAAACGCCGCTATTGCTCATTTTTTTGTGGCGTTTTCCTTCAAACGCCTCTAATGTCTAATATTTGCGGCGTTTTTCTTTAAAACACCGCTAAAGACGGCGCTAAAAGTCTGTTTTGGTGTAGTGATAAAGCGTAGGTTTTTCTCTCCACACGGCCTTACACACGGGCGTGGCCATGGTCATGTGGACACTACGAAAATAGACATGGGTGTGGTGCAGATCGTGCGAAAATTTTCCCCAAGACATGTGCTCTGCCTAAACGCCACGGCCGAGCGATATAGCCGTGGTCGACACTGAGAAAGTTACACGGGCGTGTGACACGCCCGTGTCCCTAAGCCGTGGTTGAAATTGAGAAATCTACATGGGCATTCGGCACACCCGTGTCTGTAGGCCATGGTCGATACTGATCAAACAACATGGGCGTGGAAACCTCTACACGGCCGTAGGAGAAACGAACGAAGTAGCACACGGCCATGCGATACGGCCGTGTGACCTAACACACCCGTGGAACATTGGCGTGGGCAGTATTCAGGTCTCTGATTCCTATTTAAAACCCCCATTCTTCTCACTTTCTCCCAAATTTCTTCTTCTCCCAAACCCTAACCACCACACCCCTTACTTTTTCTATTTATCCTTTCATTTTCCTTTCCCCCTTTCCCTCATTCTTTCTTTACACCACCATTCCCATGTCGAAGGAGCGAAAGGAGCCTAGCACAGTCTCCCCATACGAGACCGATCTACATAAGTTCATGCTGGCCGCTTATTAACTCGACAGGACAAGGACCTTTGAGTCCATTTATTTTTTCTTTTTCTTTTATTTCCATTTTTAAATTCAGTCCCTTTATCTTTCTTGTCTTTAATTTGTATTATTATATTTTTATTTCTTTAATTTAGGTTCAAAAAGCTATTAAGAAACGGCCATACAACGACCCTAGTATCCACGTCCACCTTCATCTATGCCCAACTTACCGTTTCTTTTCCTTGACGCTATCCAAAATTCAGGAAGTTCACTTCTCTCCCTATCTTATGATTTTATATATTGTAGATATCTATCTTTGTATATTGAGGACAATGTACGTCTTAAATGTGGGGAGGTGTCAACAATACTGAACTATATCTTGTTCTTAAGTAACTTTCTCATATTTACTATTAGAATGAAACTTCTATTGATTTATGATTTTCATTTATATGTTTCGGATTAAATCATAGATAATTATGCATTAATGGTTTAAACTTCAAGACATTAGAGAATCAAGCATAATAAAGTCTATTTTCAGAATTAAAATTTTATTAGGTAGTCTCCCTAATCTTAAATATTATTTTGAAGTTTGAAATCTACAAGGATGACATCAAAAACCATAATTTTTGTGAGATTTTTGAGCCTTTAAGAGCATATTTTTTCTTGTTCACTTTATTGATTATAAGTGTGTTAATATTGATTTGTTATTCTAGAACTTGCTTTGATTATACATGTCGAGACCACACTTTTGATTTGATATACTAAAGATGATAAAGGCACCTAGGATTTAACCCACTTACTCCACAAAAGGCCTACCACCATAATTAACCCCTAGTGAACCCCTTTTTAGCCTAATAAACCATTTCTTGGCTCACCCATTAATATTAACCCAAAAACCAAATTTTTAATCCCCCTAATCTTTTGACGTCCCTTTTTGTCGAACTATGTTCTCTATTTTAGTTGTTAAAGTTCTTTCTTATCATTGTATATTCCTAAAAAAAGTTGAAAAATCTATTCATTATTACTGATAATGAGCTTAAACAGTTAAATTCACATCTTTGGAAGAAGCTCGTTTTTTTAGTGATAAGTTAAATTGATGTAATTATTAATTATTAGTTCATTTTTTCTAGTTAGGTAATTTATCAATTCAATCTCAATTCTAACCTTTTAATTCAGCCTATATCCACACCTTTAACCTAAGCCCCATTACAACCCTTTTTAAAGACCTTTTGATTTGTGTATCATCTCATTTTATAGTGGTGGAGATTTGATTTTCATGCAAGCCAATGGGATTAACTTTTCATGTTTGAATTTTGAGTACTTAATTTGAACCTTAAACACTTTTGAGTGATTTGAGTGAATCCTTAGTGAGGATGTCAATTCTTGTCAGTTTTGAATCAGAGGTAATTATTTAGGTAAGGGGAAACACCTATATTTTTGTGCTATAAAAATTTATGACTTAGATTGTTTGAATCTTTAGAAATCTTTGAGTTAAATTATCAATGTATGAATTATCTATGAATTATGATGAAACAATATTGATAAGAATTATGAATTGAGGAAGTTAATTTTAATTGTGAGTTGAGGATTTCGCTTGAGGACAAGCAAAGTCTTAAGTGTGAGGATATTTGATAAACCATAATTTACACATATTTTAACCCCATGCTTGGCTTACTTTTGGATGAATTTTGATTGAATTTAATGAATTTGATGCTCCTAATCTCTTAATTTCATGTTTTATACTCAGAAGAGCTTAGGAAGTCGAAAAGGATGAGAAACGAGTCAAAAAGGGGCAAAATGGGCCTACCTAGGAAATCAACACGGCCTGGACCATTGGCCACGGCAGTGTGTCACGAGCAGAATCGACTACCGCCGAAGGAGTCCATCATGGGCGTGTGTCCCTGCCGTCCCTAGGATTAATTCTATTCGGAAAAGGCTACTTGTGGGCCAAGTAAGGTATCTCAAACCCTATATAAACACCCTAGGGAGCAACCTAAAAGGGGGGTCGACAGGACGTCGCATAGACGCCGAATAAACGGAGAAAATACTCTAAGACAGTCGTCGGGAATAGCTTAGGAGAAGGATCTCCATCAAGACTGAGGATCTCCTATCAAGTTCTTTAGAAGTTTTTGGGTTTTCTTATGTTTTGTTGTTTTCCCTATTCTAATATGTTTCCCTTTATTAGTATGAACTAAATCCCTTAAATACCTAAGGGGATGAAACCTAAGACAGATCTTATTATTATTTGATTTATGAGATAAATACTTGTGCTTATTCTTAATTGTGAGTTCTTATTATTGTTATTGATTCAAGTCGAATGTGCTTATTCAGTGGAGCAAAAGTCCCTATTTAAGAGTAGATCAACACAATTAAGCGGAGTTGATTGCAACCCTAGAAATAGGGTGACGAAAATTTCCCGGATTCGGGTCAAACCTAATAAGGGAATCCATAGATCGAGTTAATACGACAATAGGGGTTTTAATTAGAAAGAGATTTCAATTAATCAACCTAGAGTTAGTTGTTTTTAGTCTTGAAAGAGACATTAACATAAATCAGGGATTTCTACAGATTAAGTCAAGTGAATAAATCGCACAAGTCAAAAGCAATAAGTGAAGTCTAAGTGGATTCTTCCTTAGGTATTGCCTATCTCATATAAGTTGTCCAAATGTATTTTTCCAATTCACTCTCTGTCATGTTCATAGTCATTTAGTTAGTTGAATTAGTTAGTTAATTTTAGATTAAAAATAAATCCCTTTAATTATTAGGCTAGATAATAAAAAGATAGTAATTACTAGTAATTTTAGTCCTTGAGGATACGATATTCCGGACTCACCATAACTATACTACAGTTCGATAGGTGCGATTGCCTTTGTCAAAATATTAGTTAGTTTCGAGCCCATCAGCACATTAAAAAAAAGGGTGAGTTTATGTAAAATCTATGTGTAATCCCGCAGAAACAAACAAACAATCAATATTCACAGTGCACAATTGAACAGTCTTGGGCCTAAGCCCTTTTCAGTATCAGTGACAGTTTGGGCCTTTGCCCATCACAGTATCAGTAGCATTAATAGTTATGCAGTAGCAAAATTCTACCCAACCAGCCTCTACACACCATCTCTGTCCAACCCTACACTCTATGTGGGGATATAATCAACCTATCCATCCCTATACTCGAAGTAGTACCGAATGCGGCACTATATAGTAGGTTACAGCTGAGCTGCCAGTTAATTAGGCTTAAAGCATTTCAGTACACTTCCTCCGGATAACAACCCCCAACCCAATGCAATGCAACACACAATGGATGACATGTTATTATGCAATTTCAGTACATATATTTAGTGCATATATTAACATGCCCAGTACAGATATCATTCAGTCAATTTCACACATTTAGGGCTCTAAGTAGCGCTTACTGATCCTACAGTAGGTTCACAGTCGACTTGGGCGACCTGTGCCACCTTAAAAACATTTCGATAAAAATGGGCCCACATGCCCATGTGATCTGCCCGTATGGGCCCACATGCTCGTGTGGCCCACTCGACCCAAATTGGCCTTGGCCTTGGGATCCATTTTTAAAGTAACCCATGCTAGCTCAATACTCATATATGATTTCACTATTTACTTATGTGTTTAATCAAAGCTGTCTACTTGAGTGAATATCACTAAATTATTTATATCTTGAGCTACAGAATTTCAAATTAAAATCCGCTTGATTTTTTTTGAAACTAGACCAAAATACCTTTCTACCATAAAATTTTCAGAATTTATAGTTTATCAAATAAGTACAGTAAAATCTTTAAATTTATCCCTATTCTGCTGTTTGACAGCTTCATCCTTTCCTTACTAAAAATTATTTATCTCTTAGTACGAAATTTAGATGATGTTTTCGTTTGTTTCTTTTGAAAATAGACTCATTAAGGATTTAAAAATATAAATTTAAGCCCCTAATTATGTTTTTACAATTTTTGATGATTTTCCTATGTAACAACCTTAAATCGGGGTCTCTACATTTTTGCTTGTGTTGCATGTAATATTGTGTCAGCTGTGGTTGTTTGGTATGTTTTGGGGTTTAGGCATGACCTCGGGTTAGTCCTGGGTCATGGCCAAAAATTTTGTTTTAGCACTTAAGAAGAGGGAGCTAGAAGAATTAGGGGTTAAAGGTAATTATTGGAGGTTAGAGACACAAGAATTACCTTAGTAAAGTGGTCAAGGAGGCGCCACTAAGGTGTCAGGTAAGTGACGCCACATGCAGGGAAGGAGTGCCTGGGTTCAAGCAGCAGGAATTGCACTCCTGCTTATTATTTTTGACGCCAAGCTAAGGGAGTGGAGTGCTCAGGTGGGACTCTGTTAGATGGATGTGGAGTGAGTCAATAATTCAAAATGGATGAAGGGGAGAAAAAGGTGGAGTTTGACTCATTCAAACTGATTTGAATGAGTGGATGGGAGAGCTTGGGAGTGTTGGCTGAATTTTAAACTGAAGGAGAGGGGGTGTAATTGGTTTGGGAATTAGGTGTAGGCTGAATCTCTATAGCCAAGGGAAAGTGAATTTTCGACTAGCTAGGGGGGGCTTTATTTTCTCTTCTTTTCGTGAGGTGCCAAAACCTAAACACCAAGTGCTTTTCTTTTCTTCTTTTTCAGCAACTCTAGCTGCTGGCCAAATTACTCTTTTGCAAGTTGTGTCAAGTGCCGAAACTCAGTGCCCTTCCTTCTTTTCTTTACCTTTTTGGTCATTCACTGTTAGCCATATTGCCGAATTCACCATCTCTGTATACCATCTCTTCTTCTTTTCTTATTTTTGCTCAAAGCCGAAAACTAGCCCTCACATTTTCCTCTCCATTTTTCTTTCTATTTCATTCTTCTCTTCTCTCAACGCCACTGCCGAATCTACCTTTTCTTACTTCTATTCTCTTCACCATTTTTCCCGAATCAAACCATCACTTGAGCCGAATCTTGACTCCATCTTCTTCCATATTATTTTCATTATTTTGAAAAGCCGAAACCTTATTGTTCCCTTCTTAGCCGAATATTCTTAGCCTCAATCTCTTCTATTCTCACGTGCATTAATCCCTCTGAAGTGCCAAATCTATTGCTAGTTCTTTTACTTGGGTTAGCAGAATCTCCTGGTAAGTGATTTCTCCTTCTTTTCTTCTTGGTCGATTTGGGTGATGCCGAATCTCTTTTTCCTTTCTTTTGGCACCCCTTCAATTGTTGCAAGTCGGGATCTTAATTCTTTTCTTGTTTCATGTTGATAGCCGAAACCCCTAACATCATTAAGGGGTGCTGATCTTTGGTGTTTAGAAGCCGAATCAGTCATTAAGGTAAGGGTACGGCAATTCCTTTTGTTTTGGGACTCATGCCATGGCCGAATGGCTTTTAGTTTCTAATGTTGTGTTAAGGTCGATTGTAGGGAGGAGTGTAGCGAATTCTCTGGATCTTTGGGATTCGATTACCGATCTAGGTAAGGGCTCTAGCGTGGGATCTATTTCTCAGTTGTTCAAAAGCCGAAGGCTAACCATTTGGGTGTATCAGTGTGTGGCCGATCGCAAGGGGGTTTCGTTGCGTAGTTTTGGGATTTGGTTGGAAACCAAATCGGCTCTAGGTAAGGAGTTATCTTCATGCGTTACATTTTCGGGATGTTGTGGATAAGCCGAGGGGCTATTAGCTTAATAGTGTTGTGCTTGGCCGAAAGCAGGGGAGTGTTGTGACGCCATCTTGTGTGAACTTTCGGGGTTCATTGGTTGTGAGTTACACTTAGAGCCTCGGGGTTTCGTCGACTTAGGTAAGGGATTTATTCATTTGGGTTTAAATTCTATTCAATGTTAATCTCTGTGTTAATCCGATTTAGTGACTGAAGGCGTTATGGACCCTGTTGTCAGCCGAACGTTAGGGGGGTTGGATCTGAGACCCCAGCCCCTAAGTTCAAGAAGAGGGCAGTGTCGGCTGTTTGCGATTGGCCACCTGGGTGTGGGCCGCCATCGGAGCAAAGCAGTAGGCAGATAACGGTAGTGTCGATTAACAACAGTACCGGCGTAGAGAGCATAGTCTTGCGTGTAATCAAGTGTGTAAACGCTTACACACTTTATTAGTATAATTTTGCTTATTATGTTACTGTTATAACCATTGGCATTAGAGACTTTGCCTTGTGGGCATAAGCTTGGAAACCGGGTAAGTTCCCTGTTATGTGATTCTTGGTATACATCATCATGAGTTGTTAAATGCTATGTTATATGTTATTTGCATGATCATTCGATATTATGACACGTACGTTATGAACATGATGATGGGCTTGATGAGAGGAGGGGGGATGATTCATTTTGGACTGTCACCAGTGGTTTTGACCACACGATGGGTTGGCCCCATCATTTGATTTGTGACTTCGGTCACCAGTGGTTTTGACCACATTATTATTATTATTTGTGACTAAGTCCCAGTTGTTTTGACCACCAGTGGTTTTGACCACACTATTGATATTTGTGACTACGGTCACCAGTGGTTTTGACCACATGTGGATATTGTGACTCGTCCTAGTGGTTTAGTACCACAGTGGGTTGGCCCCACATGATTATTACGGGATTGTCATCAGTGGTTTTGACCACACGATGGGTTGGCCCCATCACTTGATTTGTGACTACGGTCACCAGTGGTTTTGACCACAACGATATATATTTGTGACTTCGGTCACTAGTGGTTTTGACCACCAGTGGTTTTGACCACACGGGATAGTTAAAGGAGATTGGATGGCTAGGTTATGGGTTGTATAATCTGCATGTTTTACTGATGATCTGTGTAAGTGCTTGAAGTATCGGGTTGGGGATTTATACACTGAGTCTTGGTGACTCACCCCTTCCCTTACATTTTGCAGATGAGGCATAGATCGCGGATATGGAGCTGAGGAGGACTCGAGGTGGCCATGCATCTTAGTTTGGTTTTGGCCTTTAAACTGCTATTTCGTTTTTATTAGCTTTCTTTTAATTTGGTTTTGGGTTTGTAATAAGGCCGCTAGTATTATTTTGGGTTTTAATTACTTGCTTTTACTTTGATTATATTATTCATATATGGGATTTATGGACTTGTTAAATTAACCGGTAAAAAGCAATGTCTTCAAAACTATAACTCTTTCGGGTTTTAAAAATGTTACCATCGGGTAACAAAGTTCACAAAATAATAAGGTAACTTGAATGCTTTTATAACTTAAATTTTCAAACAACTTCAAAAGCAAACGGGTTCTAACCTGATTATACTTGTCACACTCAGCTTTTAATAAATGTTAAATGTTTCCTAAAATTTGTAGTACCAAGTGAATTTTTCTAGCATAGGTTTAAAACAACCTTTACACGATTTCAACATCACTTTAACACCTTTTAAACGATCAAAGAATTTCTTGGAAAATTTCTCGACACACTTGTGTTTTCAAACTGTTTTCACTCCGTAACATGCCAGATTTGGTCGTGATGTGTTGACCGGGTTTAGGGTGTTACAATTGTGGTATTAGAGCCAGGTTCAACAACTCGGTTGTGGGCCCAAGGCCCAAAAATGTTTTTAAAAGGGGATTATGAAAGGCTTTTATGGGAAAAGTATAGTGATGAAAGCATGGCACCGAGTCTCCGGCACCAATCCGCCCAGGTAAGTACCCCAAACTGTTGCTTTTGATGATATGATTATATGATTGTGATGATTATGGTATGACTGAATAGTAGTAGGAGCTACTCTAGAGACTCAAACTATAGGATGATGTGTACTCACGAAAATAATCCCTTATTAAACTTTTCATAAGACTGTGCCTTAATAGACAGTGGAATAAAAGTCTAACGCATAAAACTTTTAATCAGCTCGAATATATCGGTAGATATGAGTGCACGTGGACGGGGGCGTAACACTCGTGGACGAGGTAGGGGTAGGATGACGGTCTCGGAACTGGTAGGGTCTGGTCATGGACCGGAAAACGAGGTACCACCGCCGCCAACTGTGGGCGCGGAATATCAGGATCAGACAGGTGGTAATGACGTAGTGTCACAGGCTGTATTGCGGGTGCTAGAAAGGGTTGTGAGTGCAGGCGTTGGAACTGGAGCTCGGAAATCTGTGTCTGAACGACTCAAAGCGAATGGTGCAGAAGTGTTCAGAGGTGTATCTAGTGTGGCTCCCAGCTCGGCGGAGTATTGGTTGGAGGCGACGAAATGTATCACGGACGACCTGGATTTTATTGCTGAGGAGAAGTTGAAGGGCGTAGTATCTCTTTTTCGGGAAGAGTCATATCAGTGGTGGCTCACGGTTAGGGACGGAGCAATGGCTGACGACATTACTTGGGAATTCTTTAGAACAGCCTATCAGAAGAGATATATTGGGGCTAGCTATGTGATGCGCAGCGCAGGGCGTTCTTGAACTTGGTCCAGGGTAATAAGTCAGAAGCGAAATATGAGGCGGAATTCCTCCGGTTGAGTCGGTATGCTCGGGGTATCGTGGGTACGGAGCATGAGCGCTGTGTTAGATTTGAGGACGGGTTGAGAGACGAACTGCGGATGATAATTGCCCCACAACAGGAACGAAAGTTTGCCATTCTAGTGGAGAAAGCTAAGGTTGCTGAAGGGGTAAAACGGTCTGTGAGGCGGAATCAGGATAGGGGTTGGAATAAAAGGAGTTCTGGATCATCTAGGTTTCCTGGAAATCAGCAGAAAAGGATTAGATATTGTGGGTTGAATCAAGCTGCTAGGCCTGCTGCTGCTAGTACTCAATGGCCGCCACGGTGTACTCGGTGTGGAAAGTCTCACACGGGAGAGTGTGGAAATGGTAATAGGGGATGCTTTGAGTGTGGATCGATGGGGGCATCGAGTTAGGGATTGTCCATAGAGATCAGCTAGACTGCAATCTGGGGATCAGAATCGTACTCAGGTCAGGAGGGACGGTCAGCAGCCTCAGAGGGGCCGTGGTGCAGCCAGGGGAGGTAATGGATCGGGTAGTGGCCGTGGAGCACCGGGCAGATGCGAGACAGCCTGGGTTGGTCTACGCAGCGAGGCGTCGAGAGGAGGGCGATGCACCGGACGTCATAACAGGTACGTTCTTAATTTTTTGGGAGTACCTTATAATGCTTTAATTGATGTTGGTTCGACGCACTCTTATGCTGCAAGTAGCAAAGTGGAAACCATGAACTTAAACTCTGAGATTACTTCTAGGAAGATGTCAGTGACAAGCCCTCTAGGTCACTCTGTAGAAGTAAGTAAATTGTATAGGGATGTACCCCTAGAACTTCAAGGGGGTCGTGTTTTGGCTGATCTGATGGAACTGCCATTTGGTGAGTTCGATCTGATTCTCGAAATGGATTGGCTGGTAAAGTATCAGGTTAGTTTGGATTGCGCAGCTAAGCGCATGGTGTTGAATACCAAGAAAGGTGAGGAGGTGGTGATGATAGGTAATAGGAGAGATTACTTATCTAATGTTTTCTCTGCGCTAAAGACTGAGAAGATGGTTAGGAAGGGTTGTGAAGCATTTGTGGTGCATGTCTGTGCTCTGGAAGCTAAGGATGCAGTTGTAGGGAATGTCCGAACTGTGGGGGAAAAGTCGATAGTTTATGCGGATCACAAGAGTCTGAAGTACCTCTTGACTCAGAAGGATTTAAATTTGAGGCAGCGGAGGTGGATCGAATTGTTGAAAGATTACGACTGTTCGATTGGGTGCCACCCGGGTAAAGCCAACGTAGTAGCTGATGCGTTAAGCCGTAAGGTAGTAGCGGACTTGCGAGCGATGTTTGCTCACCTTAGTCTTTGTGATGATGGGAGTCTTTTGGCAGAATTGCAAGTAAAGTCGTCTTGGATTGATCAGGTTAAGGAGAGGCAACTGCCAGATGAGGTGTTGAATGCTCGAAGGTTGCAAGTACAAGGTGGTGAATCTGAGGGTTGTAGCCTGAGCAGTGATGGAGTATTGTGTTATCAGGGGAAAGTATGCATGCCTAAGAATGTTGAATTGAGACAGCAGATTCTTCAGGAAGCTCATAGCAGCCCATACACTATGCATCCTGGAGGCAGTAAGATGTACCGTGATTTAAAAGAACAGTTCTGATGGCCAGGTCTTAAGCGAGAAGTAACAGAGTTCGTGGGCAAGTGTTTGACATGCCCGCAAGTTAAAGCTGAACATCAGTTGTCATCAGGACTGTTGTAGCCTGTAAAGATCCCACAGTGGAAGTGGGAAAGAATTACGATGGATGTCGTCAGTGGGTTTCTCCTTACGCCTAGCAAGAAGGACTCAGTTTGGGTTATTGTGGATCGTTTAACTAAATTAGCTCATTTTATACCGGTAAGGGTTGATTATTCACTTCAGAAGTTAGCCAAGTTGTATGTGGCGGAGATAGTATGGTTGCATGGAGTGCCTGTGTCAATCATTTCGGATAAGGATCCCAGGTTCACGTCGAGGTTCTGGAAAGCTTTACATCAGGCATTGGGTACGAGGTTAGATTTCAGCACGGCTTTCCATCCGCAGTCTGATGTACAGTTTGAAAGGGTAATTCAGATTCTGGAAGATATGTTAAGGGGCTGTGTTCTGGATTTCAGTGGTAGTTGGGAGGAGTATCTTCCATTGGCAGAGTTCGCTTATAACAATAGTTATCAAGTGAGTTTTCAGATGGCACCATATGAGGCACTATATGGGCGAAAATGTCGTACTCCTACGTGTGGGACTGAACTGGGTGAACGATGGTTGTTGAATCCAGAGCTAGTAGCAGAAACAAAAGATAAGGTTAAGGTGATTTGGGCTCATCTTAAGGAAGCGTTAGACAGGCAGAAGTCTTACGCCGATCTTAAGCGCAGGGATATTGAGTATGCAGTGGGTGATAAGGTCTTTCTGAGGGTATCGCCCTGGAAGGAAGTGTTGAGATTTGGTCGGAAGGGCAAGCTAAGCCCTAGGTTCATTGGGCCGTATACAGTGCTGAAGCGAGTGGGACTGGTAGCTTATCAACTTGAGTTGCCAGCAGAGTTAAGTCAGATTCATGACGTCTTTCATGTTTTAATGCGTAAGCGCTATCGATCAAATCCGCCACATGTTATGCCAGTTGAGGAGATAGAGGTGAGCCCTGTTTTGTCCTTCGAGGAGGAACCGGTACGGATCTTGGATTGAGATGTCAAGGTTCTGCGACGGAAGTCAGTTCCCTCGGTGAAAGTATTAAGACGGAACCATGGTACGGAGGGGGCCACGTAGGAACCAGAGGATGCAATGCGGCAGCAGTACCCTCAGTTTTTCTGATCAGGTAATTTCGGGGCCGAAATTATTTTAAGGGGGTAGAACTGTAACATCCTTAAATCAGGGTCTCCGCATTTTTGCTTGTGTTGCATGTAATATTGTGTCAGCTGTGGTTGTTTGGTATGTTTTGGGTTTTAGGCATGACCTCGGGTTAGTCCTGGGTCATGGCCAAAAATTTTGTTAAGCACTTAAGAAGAGGGAGCTAGAAGAATTAGGGGTTAAAGGTAATTATTGGAGGTTAGAGACACAAGAATTACCTTGGTAAAGTGGTCAAGGAGGCGCCACTAAGGTGTCAGGTAAGTGACGCCACATGCAGGGAAGGAGTGCCTGGGTTCAAGCAACAGGAATTGCACTCCTGTTTATTATTTTTGACTCCAAGCTGAGGGAGTGGAGTGCTCAGGTGGGACTCTGTTAGATGGATGTGGATTGAGTCAATAATTCAAAATGGATGAAGGGGAGAAAAAGGTGGAGTTTGACTCATTCAAACTGATTTGAATGAGTGGATAGGAGAGCTTGGGAGTGTTGGCCGAATTTTAATCTGTAGGAGAGGGGGTGTAATTGGTTTGGGAATTAGGTGTAGGCCGAATCTCTATAGCCAAGGGAAAGTGAATTTTCGGCTAGCGAGGGGGATGCTTTCTTTTCTCTTCTTTTCGTGAGGTGCCAAAACCGAAACACCAAGTGCTTTTCTTTTCTTCTTTTTCGGCAACTCTAGCTGCTGGCCGAATTACTCTTTTGCAAGTTGTGTCAAGTGCCGAAACTCAGTGCCCTTCCTTCTTTTCTTTACCTTTTTGGTCATTCACTGTTAGCCATATTGCCGAATTCACCATCTCTGTATACCGTCTCTTCTACTTTTCTTATTTCTGCTCAAAGTCGAAAACTTGCCCTCACATTTTCCTCTCCATTTTTCTTTCTATTTCATTCTTCTCTTCTCTCAACCCCACTGCCGAATCTATCTTTTCTTACTTCTATTCTCTTCACTATTTTTCCTGAATCAAACCATCACTTGAGCCGAATCTTGACTCCATCTTCTTCCATATTGTTTTCATTGTTTTGAAAAGCCGAAACCTTATTGTTCCCTTCTTAGCCGAATATTCTTAGCCTCTGAAGTGCCGAATCTATTGCTAGTTCTTTTACTTGGGTTAGCAGAATCTCCTGGTAAGTGATTTCTCCTTCTTTTCTTCTTGATCGATTTGGGTGATGCCGAATCTCTTTTGCCTTTCTTTTGGCACCCCTTCAATCGTTGCAAGTCGGGATCTTAATTCTTTTCTTGTTTCATGTTGATAGCCGAAACCCCTAACATCATTAAGGGGTGCCGATCTTTGGTGTTTAGAAGCCGAATCAGTCATTAAGGTAAGGGTGCGACAATTCCTTTTGTTTTGGGACTCATGCCTTGGCCGAATGGCTTTTAGTTTCTAATGTTGTATTAAGGTCGATTGTAGGGAGGAGTGTAGCGAATTCTGTGGATCTTCGGGATTCGATTACCGATCTAGGTAAGGGCTCTAGCGTGGGATCTATTTCTCAGTTGTTCAAAAGCCGAAGGCTAACCGTTTGGGTGTATCAGTGTGTGGCCGATTGCAAGGGGGATTCGTTGCGTAGTTTCGGGATTTGGTTGGAAACCAAATCGGCTCTAGGTAAGGAGTTATCTTTATGCGTTATATTTTCGGGATGTTGTGGATAAGCCGAGGGGCTATTAGCTTAATAGTGTTGTGCTTGGCTGAAAGTAGGGGAGTGTTGTGACGCCATCTTGTGTGAACTTTCGGGGTTCATTGGTTGTGAGTTATGCTTAGAGCCTCGGGGTTTCGTCGACTTAGGTAAGGGATTTATTCATTTGGGTTTAAATTCTATTCTATGTTAATCTCTGTGTTAATCCGTTTTAGTGACTGAAGGCGTTATGGACCCTGTTGTCAGCCGAACGTTAGGGGGGGTAAGATCTGAGACCCCAGCCCCTAAGTTCAAGAAGAGGGCAGTGTCGGTTGTTCGCGATTGGCCACCTGGGTGTGGGCCGGCATCGGAGCAAAGCAGTAGGCAGATAGCGGTAGTGTCGATTAACAACAGTACCGGTGTAGAGAGCATAGTCTTGCGTGTAATCAGGTGTGTAAACGCTTACACACTTTATTAGTATAATTATGCTTATTATGTTACTGTTATAACCATTGGCATTAGAGACTTTGCCTTGTGGGCATAAGCTTGGAAACCGGGTAAGTTCCCTGTTATGTGATTCTTGGTGTACATCATCATGAGTTGTTAAATGCTATGTTATATGTTATTTGCATGATCATTCGATATTATGACACGTACGTTATGAACATGATGATGAGCTTGATGAGAGGAGGGGGGATGATTCATTTTGGACTGTCACCAGTGGTTTTGACCACACGATGGGTTGGCCCCATCATTTGATTTGTGACTTCGGTCACCAGTGGTTTTGACCACATTATTATTATTATTTGTGACTAAGTCCCAGTAGTTTTGACCACCAGTGGTTTTGACCACACTATTGATATTTGTGACTACGGTCACCAGTGGTTTTGACCACATGTGGATATTGTGACTCGTCCCAGTGGTTTGGTACCACAGTGGGTTGGCCCCACATGATTATTACGGGATTGTCATCAGTGGTTTTGACCACACGATGGGTTGGCCCCATCACTTGATTTGTGACTACGGTCACCAGTGGTTTTGACCATAACGATATATATTTGTGACTTCGGTCACCAGTGGTTTTGACCACACGGGGTAGTTAAAGGAGATTGGATGGCTAGGTTATGGGTTGCATAATCTGCATGTTTTACTGATGATCTGTGTAAGTGCTTGAATTATCGGGTTGGGGATTTATACACTGAGTCCTGGTGACTCACCCCTTCCCTTACATTTTGCAGATGAGGCATAGATCACGGATATGGAGCTGAGGAGGACTCGAGGTGGCCATGCATCTTAGTTTGTTTTTGGACTTTAAACTGCTATTTCGTTTTTATTAGCTTTCTTTTAATTTGGTTTTGGGTTTGTAATAAGGTCGCTAGTATTATTTTGGGTTTTAGTGACTTGCTTTTACTTTGATTATATTATTCATATATGGGATTTATGGACTTGTTAAATTAACCGGTAAAAAGCAATGTCTTCAAAACTATAACTCTTTCGGGTTTTAAAAACGTTACCATCGGGTAACAAAGTTCACAAAATAATAAGGTAACTTGAATGCTTTTATAACTTAAATTTTCAAACAACTTCAAAAGCACACGGGTTCTAACTTGATTATACTTGTCACACTCAGCTTTTAATAAATATTAAATGTTTCCTAAAATTTGTAGTACCAAGTGAATTTTTCTAGCATAGGTTTAAAACAACCTTTACATGATTTCAACATCACTTTAACACCTTTTAAACGATCAAAGAATTTCTTGGAAAATTTCCCGACACACTTGTGTTTTCAAACTGTTTTCACTCCGTAACATGCCAGATTCGGTCGTGATGTGTTGACCGGGTTTGGGGTGTTACATCCTAAGTCAGAACAGGGGAACTCGAAATCATTCTGACCTTGTCTCACAAAGTATATTATATCTCATAATTTACATTCCATTGCTTACACTGTTTCTTCTATTAAAAACTAGACTCAATAAAATTTAATTTCATATTTTATTCAACCTCTAACTCAATTCC
The DNA here is from genome assembly GCA_005393395.2 of Gossypium australe. Taxonomy (NCBI): domain Eukaryota; kingdom Viridiplantae; phylum Streptophyta; class Magnoliopsida; order Malvales; family Malvaceae; genus Gossypium; species Gossypium australe. The sequence goes on from CM016619.1 coordinate 17,790,237, forward strand.
CACTATTTTTGATGATCTTTCAAAGTTATACTACTATTGCTATCCAAAACTATTTTAGTGCAAAATGTTGATTTCCAAGTTTTTAACACCATTATTTCCTTTCTCTACAATTTTTCGCAACATTTTCTTTTATTTCTCTTATTTCTCGATAGCAAGCAATTTTGGCTTTTCGCTGAATCCTGTTTTTTATGTTTTGGGTACACACCTAGTATCGTTTCTGATGCGTAAGCACTCCTAAGTCTCCAAAACCTAAAAATCGACCAAAATATCTCCAGATTAATCAGTTAATTCATTTTTAATCAACCAATTTTGGAAACAACTCGACTAAAAACCTAGCAAAACCCTTACCTCGATTGAGTAACCATGACTTTGCACAATCACAGCGTCGATTCAAAACCACCAGCCCTTGATTAACTCCTAAACACCAAAAAGGAACCACCCTTTTAGAGATTAACCAAGAACGATTAACAATAGACAAAACCGTTACTTACCGAACACGCGCAACCAACGATGAACAACCGAATCAATTGGAAAAAAAAAAGAAAAAAGAAATAGAAGAGGAAAAAATAATGGAAATTTTGGTAGCAACTAGGGGAAAGAATCGACAGATGAAGAAAAAGTCAAAAAGTTTGGGGAATTGGAGAGAAAACTGAAACTTTACTTTTTTTTTTCTTTTTGCAACAAAAAGATAATCAAATTATTTTCTGATAACCTCTCCCCAGTTATCTCCTAAAATCACTCCCTATTAACCCACTAAAACACAACTACTCAGAATTTTGCCCCAACACAACTCTTAGCCGAAATTGGAGCAAAAATACTGTCTCCACGCCATCACAGAGAATTGAACACAAGACCTCCAACACTCCGACACTCCAGTTAACCACGAGACCAGCATGCCCGTTCTGTTATATACTTATCAACAATTAAATAAAAGCCTATTGACCAAAGATTGGACTTTATTCATAAAAATACCAAAATTTGCCCAAGTCATGGCTTGAACTTGGGACCTCTCAGACACTCCCAGAACACTTAACCTCTAAAGTAGATGTAGATTTGTGTCATTCATCCGCAAAAACAAAAATTTAAATTTTGGGGCGTTATGACTCTACCCCCTAAAAGAAAATTTTGTCCTCAAAATTTACCTGATCAGAATAGATGACGATACTGCTGACGTATCGCATCCTCAGGCTCCTATGTGGCCTCCTAAGTGCTATGATTATTCCATAGAACCTTTACAAAAGGGATAGACTTCCTCCTCAGAACCTTTACGTCACAATCTAGAATCTGGACAGGCTCCTCCTCAAAGGTCAAGTCTGGCCTAACCTTAATCTCTTCAACAGAAATAGTGTGAGTAGGATCAGATTGGTAGCACCTCAACATTAAGACGTGGAAAACGTCATGAATACTATCTAACTCTGGAAGTAGCTCTAACTGATAAGAGACCAGTCCTACTCGTTTCAAAATATTGTAAAGTCCAATAAACCTAAGGCTCAACTTGCCCTTACGACCAAACCTTAGTACCTTCTTCCATGGCGAGACCTTAAGGAATACAAAGTCCCTCACAGAATACTCAATCTCTCGACGCTTTAGATTCACATAGGATTTCTGTCTGTCAGATGCCGCTTTCAGACGATCCCGAATCAGTCTAACCTTATCCCCAGTCTCCGATACTAACTCAGGACCTAGAACACGTCGCTCACCCAACTCAATCTGACATAAAGGAGTGTGACACTTACGACCATACAGTGCTTCGTAAGGAGCCATCTGGATCCTAGACTGGAAACTATTATTATAGGCGAACTCCACTAGCAGTAGATAATCCTCCCAACTACTTTAGAAATCAATAGCACAGCTTCTGAGTCTGAGCCTTAAGCTCCACAAGCCCCTTTGGTGCCATTCAATAAGGAGCGATGGACACCGGAGCTGTACCTGGAAGTAGCTCAATCCCAAATTCCAACTCGCGATTTGGAGCAACCCCGGTAGCTTCTCTAAAAAGACTTACGAAAAATCTTTTACCATTATGATACCCTTAACTGCAGAATCTCCAGAATCCAAACACTTACATAGGCCAAGAATGTCTCAATTCCCTTACGAACCATCTTCTCTGCCACTAGTGCAGAGATCAAATTAGACAAGTAATTTCGTCGTTCTCCAATCATGGCTACCTCTTTATCCTCCTCAGTCCTTAGTACGACCCTCTTAGTCGCATAGTCCAAGCTAACATGATGCTTGACCAACCAGTCCATCCCCAGAATTAGGTCGAACTCCCCAAATGGAAGCTTCATCAAATCAGCCAGGAAGATTACCCCTTGTACCTCTAAAGGAATTTCCCTATACAGTTTGCTAACTCTAACAGATTGCCCTAACGGGCTCAGTACTGTAATCTCACTTGTAGTGCTCTCAACTAAAATCCCCAAGTTTTCAGATATGTTGCTAGCTATGTATTAGTGAGTAGACCTTATGTCTATCAAGGTAATATACGGTACATCAGGAATAAAGAACGTGCCCGTGATGACGTCCGGAGCATCTCCATCCTCTCGGCGATGAGAAGCATAAACTAGGGTCGGTTGCCTCGCCTCAGCCTGTCTAGCACCTCTGCCTGGTGCTCTCTACCCACGACCCATACCATTACCACCTCTGGCCTGTCCACGGCCCTTCGGTAGCTGCTGCACTACCCTCTGTGGCTGTGTCGTACCAGTACCCAGAGCTTGCATCTTCGCCTTCTCCATCAGTGTAGAAAAATAACGCTCCCGCTGCGGAGCTATCAGGACTCTCAAATTATCTTTGAGCCAATCCTCAAAATGAATACATCGCTCATACTCAGAGGCCACCATACCTGGCGCATAGCAGCTCAGTTGTAGGAACTCAGCCTTATACTCGACCACTGATAGATATCCCTGACTCAGATTCAGGAATTCCCTCCTACGGGCATCCACGTAGCTCACCCTCACATTTTTCCCCTGGAAGGCGGTCTTAAAGAACTCCCAAGTCAGATGTTCGGGCTGAGTTCCCTCCTTAACAGTGAGCCACCACTAATAAGCCTCATCCCTCAACAATGAGACTGCATCCTTTAATTTCTGCTCTAGGGTGTAGTCTAAGTCATCCATAATCCTCTTCGTGGCCTCAATCCAGTACTATGCCACATTAGCGGCAACTCTAGTGACACCCCTGAAGAGCTTAGCCCATTTGAAAGGAGTCGTTCCATAACCGACCCTCGGCCCCTAGATCCAGTATTGGGCCCAGCGACCCTCTCCAAAATCCTTAGCATAGCCCGGGACAATGCGTCATCCCCAGCCATGCGATCTTGAGACCCAGTCTCAGTAGCAGGCAACAATGACATCTCACTTGTATCCAAATCCAGTATGCTACCCAGTGAAAAGGACTCAGCTCGAGCTTCTCTATGGCCCCTACCTCAGGCTCTAGTACCCTGTCCACAGATACCTCGTACGCTCATTGCCTAAACACGTTTATCTGTATTAACAGTTTTATGAATCAGTTACAGTTCTAGTGTTTATTAACAAATGTTTTACATAAACTTAGATTGGTTATTCAGAGTTCATTTTCGTAAATCGCAGTCTCACTACAGTTTTCAGTTTCTCTACAATTTTTCAGTATACACTAACTAGAGTGTTTTCAGTACAGTTTACTACCTATAGTAGTTTCAAAATATACTATACATAACAGTTTTAATTTAAAACAAATCACAATTCAGAATACTTACAGGATTAGTGTCGGAGACTCGGTGTACCACTTACTCAGTAAAAACATTTCAAATCATTTGGAAATCAATCAATTTTTCAAAAGCCCATTTTTTTATAAAACCCATAATCCACAGCAGAGTTTTGTAATCTGGTTCTGAAACCACTAAATGTAACACCCCAAACCTAGCCTAGACGTTATGGTTGTATCTGGCAATGCCACACGATAGTGTTTTTAAAACCTCGTTGTTACAATGAAACATTCCATGTTATTATCTTTAGTAAACCTTTGTTAGAACTTAAGAAGTCGTCTTTATTCATTTAAAACATTTGTTTTGAAACATCCCTCGTTGCGGAAGCTTTAATAAAACAGCCTAGGTGATCATGCGTTAAGAAATTACTTTAACTTTTTCGAAAACCGAATTTCCTACGGCCAGTAGGTATAAATCCATAAAGTAAAATAAATAAATAAAAACCCAAATTTAAAACCAAAGTCCCAGAGAGTCCTTAAATTACAACCCAAATAATCAATAATAATCAAATCATAAATTGTAAATTGAAAACAATGAAGTCCAAAAATTACTGTGGTCACCGCTGAATCCTCCGTCGCACTGATCCGTCTAAGTTTGGGGATTACCTGTGTCCATTAAACAAAAAGGGTAAGATTACGTGAACTTAGTGTGTAATCCCGCAGAAACAAACAAATAATCAGTATTCACAGTGCAGAGTTGAACAGTCTTGGGCCTAAGCCCTTTTCAGTATCAGTGACAGTTTTGGGCCTTAGCCCATCTCAATACAGTGTCAAAATATAGTAGGGCCTTATCCCATCATAGTATCAGTAGCAGTAATAGTTATGCAGTAAAAAATTTTACCCAGCCATCCTCTACACACCATCTCCGTCCAACTCTACACTCCATGTGGGGATATAATCAACCTACCCATCCCTATAGTCCAAGTAGTACCGAATGCGGCACTATATAGTAGGTTACAGCTGAGCTGCCAGTTAATTAGGCTTAAAGCATTTCAGTACAATTCCTCCGGATAACAACCCCCAACCCAATGCAATGCAACACACAATGGATAACATGTTATTATGCAATTTCAGTACATATATTTAGTGCAAATATTAACATGCCCAGTACAGATATCATTCGTCAGTTTCACACATTTAGGGCTCTAAGTAGCGCTTACTGATCCTACAGTAGGTTCACAGTCGACTTGGGCGACCCATGCCACCTTAAAAACATTTCGGTAAAAATGGGCCCACATGCCCATGTGATCTGCCTGTGTGGGCCCACATGCCCGTGTGGCCCACTCGGCCCAGATTGGCCTTGGCCTTGTGATCTATTTTTAAAGTAACCCATGCTAGCTCAATACTCATATATGATTTCACTATTTACTTGTGTGTTTAATCAAAGCTGTCTACTTGAGTGAATATCACTAAATTATTTATATCTTGAGCTACATAATTTCAAATTAAAATCCGCTTGATTTTTTTTTGAAACTAGACCAAAATACCTTTCTACCATAAAATTTTCAGAATTTATAGTTCATCAAATAAGTACAGTAAAATCTTTAAATGTATCCCTACTCTGCTGTTTGACAGCTTCATCCTTTCCTTACTAAAAATTATTTATCTCTTAGTTCAAAATTTAGATGACGTTTTTGTTTGTTTCTATTGCAAATAGACTCATTAAGGATTTAAAAATATAAATTTAAGCCCCTAATTATGTTTTTACAATTTTTGATGATTTTCCTAAGTCAGAACAGGGGAACCCGAAATCATTCTGACCTTGTCTCACAAAGTATATTATATCTCATAATTTACAATTCTATTGCTTACACTGTTTCTTCTATTAAAAACTAGACTCAATAAAATTTAATTTCATATTTTATTCAACCTCTAACTCAATTCCCACTATTTTTGATGATCTTTCAAATTTATACTACTATTGCTATCCAAAACTATTTTAGTGCAAAATGTTGATTTCCAAGTTTTTAACACCATTATTTCCTTTCTCTACAATTTTTCGCATCATTTTCTTTTATTTCTCTTATTTCTCGATAGCAAGCAATTTTGTCTTTTCACCAAATCCTGTTTTTTGCGTGTTGGGTACACACCTAGTATCGTTTCTGATGCGTAAGCAATTCTAAGTCTCCAGAACCTAAAAATCGACCAAAATATCTCCAGATTAATCACTTAATTCGTTTATTAACAAATGTTTTATGTAAAATTGGATTGGTTATTCAGAGTTCATTTTCGTAAATCGCAGTCTCACTACAATTTTCTGTTTCTCTACAATTTTTCAGTATACACTAACAAGAGTGTTTTCAGTACAGTTTACTACCTATAGTAGTTTCAGAATATACTATCCATAACAGTTTTAATTTAAAACAAATCACAATTCAGAATACTTACAGGATCAGTGCCGAAGACTCGGTGTACCACTTACTCAGTAAAAACATTTCAAATCATTTGGAAATCAATCAATTTTTCAAAAGCCCATTTTTTTATAAAACCCATAATCCACAACCGAGTTTTGTAATCTGGCTCTGAAACCACTAAATGTAACACCCCAAACCCGGCCTAGACGTTATGGCCGTATCTGGCAATGCCACACGATAGTGTTTTTAAAACCTCGTTGTTACAATGAAACATTCCATATTTTTATATTTAGTAAACCTTTGTTAGAACTTAGGAAGTCTTCTTTATTCATTTAAAACATTTGTTTTGAAACATCCCTCGTTGCAGAAGCTTTAATAAAACAGTCTAGGTGATCATGTGTTAAGAAATTACTTTAACTTTTTCAAAAACCGAATTTCCTACGACCAATAGGTATAAATCCATAAAGTAAAATAAATAAATAAAAACCCAAATTTAAAACCAAAGTCCTAGAGAGTCCTTAAATTATAACCCAAATAATCAATAATAATCAAATCATAAATCGTAAATTGAAAACTATGAAGTCCAAAAATTACTGTGGTCACCGTTGAATCCTCCGTCGCACTGATCCGTCTAAGTTTGGGGATTACCTGTATACATTAAACAAAAAGGGTAAGTTTACATGAACTTAGTGTGTAATCCCGTAGAAACAAACAAATAATCAGTATTCACAGTGCAGAGTTGAACAGCCTTGGGCCTAAGCCCTTTTCAGTATCAGTGACAGTTTTGGGCATTAGCCCATCTCAATACAGTGTCAAAATGCAGTAGGGCCTTATCTCATCATAGTATCAGTAGCAGTAATAGTTATGCAGTAAAAAAATCCTACCTAGCCAGCCTCTACACACCATCTCCGTCCAACCCTACACTCCATGTGGGGATATAATCAACCCACCCATCCCTATACTCCAAGTATTACCGAATGCGGCACTATATAGTAGGTTACAGCTGAGCTGCCAGTTAACTAGGCTTAAAGCATTTCAGTACACTTCCTCCGGATAACAACCCCCAACCCAATGCAATGTAACACACAATGGATGACAAGTTATTATGCAATTTCAGTACATATATTTAGTGCAGATATTAACATGCCCAGTACAGATATCATTCAGTCAATTTTACACATTTAGGGCTCTAAGTAGCGCTTACTGATCCTACAGTAGGTTCACAGTCGACTTGGGCGACCCGTGCCACCTTAAAAACATTTCGGTAAAAATGGGCCCACATGCCCATGTGATCTGCCCGTGTGGGCCCACATGCCCGTGTGGCCCACTCGACCAAAAATGGCCTTGGCCTTGTGATCCATTTTTAAAGTAACCCATGCTAGCTCAATACTCATATATGATTTCACTATTTACTCATGTGTTTAATCAAAGTTGTCTACTTGAGTGAATATCACTAAATTATTTATATCTTGAGCTACAGAATTTCAAATTAAAATCCGCTTGATTTTTTTTTGAAACTAGACCAAAATACCTTTCTACCATAAAATTTTCAGAATTTATAGTTCATCAAATAAGTACAGTAAAATCTTTAAATGTATCCCTATTCTGCTGTTTGACAGCTTCATCCTTTCCTTACTAAAAATTATTTATCTCTTAGTACGAAATTTAGATGATGTTTTTGTTTGTTTCTATTGAAAATAGACTCATTAAGGATTTAAAAATATAAATTTAAGCCCCTAATTATGTTTTTACAATTTTTGATGATTTTCCTAATTCAGAACAGGGGAACCCGAAATTATTCTGACCTTGTCTCACAAAGTATATTATATCTCATAATTTACAATTCTATTGCTTACACTGTTTCTTCTATTAAAAACTAGACTCAATAAAATTTAATTTCATATTTTATTCAACCTCTAACTCAATTCCCACTATTTTTGATGATATTTCAAAGTTATACTACTATTGCTATCCAAAACTATTTTAGTGCAAAATGTTGATTTCCAAGTTTTTAACACCATTATTTCCTTTCTCTATAATTTTTCGCATCATTTTCTTTTATTTCTCTTATTTCTCGATAGCAAGCAATTTTGGCTTTTCGCCGAATCCTATTTTTTGTGTTTTGGGTACACACCTAGTATCGTTTCTGATGCGTAAGCAATCCTAAGTCTCCAGAACCTAAAAATCGACCAAAATATCTCCAAATTAATCACTTAATTCGTTTATTAACAAATTTTTTATGTAAAATTGGATTGGTTATTCAGAGTTCGTTTTCGTAAATCGCAGTCTCACTATAATTTTCCGTTTCTCTACAATTTTTCAGTATACACTAACAAGAGTGTTTTCAGTACAGTTTACTACCTATAGTAGTTTCAGAATATACTATCCATAACAGTTTTAATTTAAAACAAATCACAATTCAGAATACTTACAGGATCAGTGTCGGAGACTCGGTGCACCACTTACTCAGTAAAAACATTTCAAATCATTTGGAAATCAATCAATTTTCCAAAAGCCCAATTTTTTATAAAACCCATAATCCACAGCCGAGTTTTGTAATCTGGCTCTGAAACCACTAAATGTAACACCCCTAACCCGGCCTAGACGTTATGGCCGTATCTAGCAATGCCACACGATAGTGTTTTTAAAACCTCATTGTTACAATGAAACATTCCATGTTTTTATCTTTAGTAAACCTTTGTTAGAACTTAGGAAGTCGTCTTTATTCATTTAAAACATTTGTTTTGAGACATCCCTCGTTGCGGAAGCTTTAATAAAACAGTCTAGGTGATCATGCGTTAAGAAATTACTTTAACTTTTTCGAAAACCGAATTTCTTACGACCAGTAGGTATAAATCCATAAAGTAAAATAAATAAATAAAAACCCAAATTTAAAACCAAAGTCCTAGAGAGTCCTTAAATTACAACCCAAATAATCAATAATAATCAATAATAATCAAATAATAAATCGTAAATTGAAAACCATGAAGTCCAAAAATTACTGTGGTCACCGCTGAATCCTCCGTCGCACTGATCCGTCTAAGTTTGGGGATTACCTGTGTACATTAAACAAAAAGGGTAAGTTTACGTGAACTTAGTGTGTAATCCCGCAGAAACAAAAAAATAATCAGTATTCACAGTGTAGAGTTGAACAGTCTTGGGCCTAAGCCCTTTTCAGTATCAGTGACAGTTTTGGGCCTTAGCCCATCTCAATACAGTGTCAAAATGCAGTAGGGCCTTATCCCATCATAGTATCAGTAGCAGTAATAGTTATGCAGTAGCAAAATTCTGCCCAACCAGCCTCTACACACCATCTCCGTCCAACCCTACACTCCATGTGGGGATATAATCAACCCACCCATCCCTATACTCCAAGTAGTACCGAATGCAGCACTATATAGTAGGTTACAGCTGAGCTGCCAGTTAATTAGGCTTAAAGCATTTCAGTACACTTCCTCCGGATAAGAACCCCCAACCCAATGCAATGCAACACAGTTTTATGAATCAGTTACAGTTCTAGTGTTTATTAACAAATGTTTTATGTAAAATTGGATTGGTTACTCAGAGTTCGTTTTCGTAAATCGCAGTCTCACAAAATTTATTATATCTCATGATTTACAACTCCTTTGCTTACATTGTTTCTTCTATTAAAAACTATACTCAATAAAATTTAATTTCATATTTTATTAAACCTCTAACTCAATTCCCACAATTTTTTATGATTTTTCAAAGTTAGATTACTGCTGTTGTCCAAAACTATTTTAGTGCAAAATATTGATTTCCAAGTTTATCACACCCTTATTGCCTTTCTTTACAATTTTTCGCATCATTTTCTCCGATTTCTCGACAGCAAACAGTTTTGGCTTTTTGCCGAATCCCGTTTTCTGCGTTTTGGGTACACACCTGGTATCGTTTCTGATTCATAAGCACTCTTAAGTCTCCAGAACCTAAAAATCGACCAACGTATCTCCAGATTAATCACTTAATTCATTTTTAATCAACCAATTTCGAAAGGAACTCGACTGAAAACCTTGCAAAACCCTTACCTCGATTGGGTAACCACGACTTTGATCAATCATAGCGTCGATTCAAAACCATCAGCCCCTTGATTAACTCCTAAACACCAAAAAGGAATCCCCCTTTTAGAGATTAACCAAGAAAGATTAACAATAGACAAAACCGTTACTTTTCGAACACGCACAACCAATGATGAATAATCGAATCAATTGGAAAAAAAACGGAAGGGGAAAAAATAATGGAAATTTCGGCAGCAACTAGGGGAAAGAATCGACAGATGAGAAAAAGAAGAAGAAGAAGAAAACATCAGAAAAAGTTTGGGGAATTGGAGAGAAAATCAAAACTCTATTTTTTTTTCTTTTTGCAACAAAAAGATAATCAAATCATTTTTTGATAACCTCTCACCATGTATCTCCTAAATTCACTCCCTATTAACCCACTAAAACACAACTACTCAGAATTTTTCCCCAACACAACTCTTAGCCGAAATTGGAGCAAAAATATTGTCTCCACGCCATAACAAAGAATTGAACACAGGACCTCCAACACTCCAACACTCCACTTAACCACCAACCAGCAGGTCCATTCTGTTATATACTTATCAACAATTAAATAAAAGCATATTGACCAAAGAATGGGCTGTATTCATAAAAATACCAAAATTTGCCCAAGTCAAGGCTTGAACTTGGGACCTCTCACAGACTCCCAGAACACTTAACCACTGAAGAAGATATAGATTTGTGTCATACATCTACAAAAACAAAAATTTAAATTTTAGGGCGTTACATACTTTGGCAGAAGAAGGGAAACAATGGGATTCACCTCCAAGAATGGAATCTGTAACGCCCCAAAATTTAAATTTTTATTTTTTCTAATGTGTCACACAAATGTGTATCTGTTTCAGTGGTTAAGTGTTCTGAGTGTGTGTTAGAGGTCCGAAGTTCAAGCCATGACTTGAGCAAATTTTGGTTTTTTTAAATAAAGCCCCATCTTGGGTTAGAAGGCTTTTAAGTAAAAGTTGGTAAATAATAAACAGAATGAGCCTACTGGTCTGATGGTTGAGTGGAGTGTTGGTGTGAAGGAGGTCTTGTGTTCGAGTCTAGACAAGAGCATTATTTTTGCTTGCTCGTTTAGAAGAGTTTGTGTTGGATTAAAAAGCTGAGTAGTTGGATGTAGTGGGAAGTAGATGAGTGATTTAAGAGATTAGGGAAGATCTGGTAGCTTTTCCTTTTTCAAAAAATTCGGTTCTTCTTCTTTCTCAAAAACTCTCTGTCGTTTTCTTCACCTTTTCCCCCTTAGTGCCGATTTTTGCCTTCTCATTCGTTGAACCGACTTTTTCTTCCATTCCCTTGGAACTATTTTTCTTGTTTTGACCTCTCTTTTACTTCCTTCCTGCGCAACGTCCTCGCCGCTCCTTTGCTAAGTCTAGTTTTTTTATTAAACTTTAATTGTGATTTAGACAAGAGTTAATAAGGATTCGTTTGGTAATTAGGGGCTTATCGAAGGGCTGATTATCGTTCATTAATGTTCTAAGGGCGTGAAATTCCTGTTATTCGATAGGAGGTAATGGTTTCGTTGTTCGAAAGATGTTTATCTCGTTTCGAGATTAGTTTAGTCCAATTGGTTAAGCGATTAATTGAGTGAAAATATTGGTTAGTTATAGTAATTGGAGTGCTCAGAAGCATGTAGGCATAAAAAACGATACAGGTGTGTACTCGATTGCATAGAAAACGAGGTTTTGGCAAAAGCCAAAAACCTCACTGTCGATGCCACACGGGCGTGTGGTTACCCGTGTGGTAGGTCGTGTGGCATAACACGAGCGTGTAATCGATGAGGCCAGGCTATGCGCACATGACACGAACTTGTGATAGCCATATAGGCCGTGTACAACACACGGGCTAGACTGATTTAGGCTGTATGGGAACGAGCGTATGGGTCTGCACGGGTAGTCCACACGGGCGTGTGGGAAATTGGGCCAGGCCATGTGATCCATACAGGCTAAGGCCAATATGGGCGTTTGGGCCACAAGGGCAGGCCACATGGGCGTGTGAGCCCATTTTCACTGAATTGATTGCTAAAGTTGCACGGGTCTCCCAAGTCGATTGTGAACCTTGTAACATCCTGAATTTTTGGGCCTATGCGTTTAATGGGTGGATATGTTTAATGTGTTAATTTAAGTGTTAGGGTCCAAATTGGGCTCAGGGTTAGGCAGAGCCTTGATTAAAACTATCTGTTTGGGCATTATAGGGTTTAAAAGGTAGTATCTATGTTTAAAATACCAAAGTGGGCTTGTGGCCCAATCTTAGGAGGTGACGCCACACAAGGGAGTAAGGGGCCCAAATTTAAGTTTCATGGAGCCCGATTCTTTTAATTTAAGTTAGCTTAATTTTGGGCAGTAGGATTAGGGGGAGTGGATGGCAACAAGGCTAAAATTTAGGGGTTTTAGTGTTTAAAATGTGTGGATAATAAGCAGATAAAGGCTATTATTTAGGAATTTATTTTATGTGGATAATAAGCAGATAAAGGCTAAAATTTAGGGATTTTAATGATTAAAATATGTGGATAATATGCTGATAAAAGAGGGAGGAGTTAGAGATAATTAAGTCTCTTGTAGATGAGCTAGTAGATTAAGATAAAGGAGAAAAGATAGGATTTATCTACAAGGTTAGGTAAGTGCCGAAATTTCTATAAATAGGGGGAATATCTCTTCAATATTAGCATTTGGGTTTTTCTCTCATTCTTTTCTCTTCTTCTCTGAGTAAAAGTCGAAAACTCCTAAAGTTCCATCTTCTTCTTCATTCTCTGCAAAAGCCGAAATCTCTAAGCCTATTCCCTCATCTCCACTTTGATTCAAAAGCCGAAACTCTTTCCATTCTTTTTCTTCCTAGCCGAAATCTTCAAGTCTCTTCCTTGTTTTCTTTTCTTCTTCTCTTTTCTTGTCAGAAACTGAAACTCTTCACTCAAGTATTTTAAAAGCCAAAGACACATCAGCCTTCTCTTGTTTATACTTTTCCGGGATTTTCCTAAAAGCCGAAATCCCTAGATCTCATCTCCTGTGATTGCCGAATTACTTCTATGGTGTCTACTTGTGTCGAAATCTGAAGGGAACTTTAGTGGAGTCAATCGCATAGATCTCTGAGTTGTAGATCGGTAGCACTGGAATCGTGTTACTTTCGAGATTTCAAGGTAATAAGATCTATTAGTTTCAATGTGTAAATTTAGGATTTACTAACCCTTGGCCGAATATAGGAGAGGCCGTATTTTCACATCTTTCCGGCTTTTTTAGCAAAGTTGTAGACCTGTTTAGCAAGGGTATCGACATTAATCAGGTGTGTAACCTTTCTCACTGTTAGACTGTTTGCTAATATATATTCATATGTATAAATCTGCTATACTCTGCTAAATGTCGAAATCCCGACATAACAAGTGAAAACCCTTGAAGGGTAAAGGCTGATCAACAGGTTAGTGACTTCTGTCCTATTTTAGTCATTATTCCTGTTAAAACGATATGCTTTGTATGACGATTTCATTGTATGCTTGGGGTTGGGAAATTGATGAAATGGGGAAGTGATCTGTTCTGGTGGCTTTTTGCCATTTCAACCTGGTGACTCTGTCACAAACTCTGTTTCTGGTGGCTTTTTGCCATTTCAGCCTGGTGACTCTGTCACAAACTCTGTTTCTGGTGGCTTTTTGCCATTTCATCCTGGTGACTCTGTCACAACTCTGATGATGAGCAGCACGACTGCCATCAACGGCGTGTAGCGGTGCAGGTTGTTGTAGAAATCCCCTATGGTGTGAACGGCTGGTACGGGAGGCGTGTAGTGGATGGAAACTTAGGATTTGGGTTGGGCTTGCATAATTTTTTTGTTATATATATATTAAACTATTATTCTGTTCTGTGGGGCTAAGGCCCAAATCTAATGGTTCATAAGGGTTGCACACTGAGTCTCGCGACTCAACCAATTTCTTAACATCTTCAGGTAGCACCTAGTGCATCGGACTGGGCTGGAGAGGAGCGCAAGATGGCCATGCAAAAGAACTCTTGGATTTAACAAGAAGACTCCAGTTTATTATTTTATATTTTTATTTAATGGGTTTTAAATTTTATTGTAATAAGGCCATGGGCCACTAGACTATTATTTATGTTTTGGTTTTATGTTGGGCTTTTATTACTGGGGTTTTAAGTTTTATGTTTTAAATTAAGTTAAGACATGTATGAAATTATAGTTTTTGTTTAAAATTCACCAAGGTAATTTATAACTTTATATTTTATATGAATTAATGAATTATTAAGTTTTCGGTATAAATGTTTAAACCTAGTAGTTGTTTTCCAAAATGCGACATGTTTTGTAAAATCCCTTAAGTGACATACTAGATCCGGTTGTAGTGTTTGGGCTGGGTTTGGGGTGTTACAAACCTACTTTAGGGTTGGTAAGCATTACTTAGACCCCTAATTGTGTGAACTAACTGTTTGATTTATATATATTGAGCATGATGATAGTATGCATGCTTACTGAACTGGTTATATGTACTGATATCATGAGATGGCATGTCATGAGTTGTATGTTGCATTGCATGGGGTTGGGTTGATTATACTTGGGGGAAGTGTACTGAAAGGCTCTTAAGCCTAATATACTGGTAACTCAGCTGCAAATTACTATTTTGTGCCGCATTCGGTACTACTTGGAGCGTAGGGATGGGTGGTTGATTTAATCCCCACATGGAGTATAGGGTTGGACGGAGATGGTGTGTAGAGGCTGGTTGGGTAGGACTTTGATACTGAATACTACATGATTGCTACTGATACTGTGATGGGCTAAGGCCCTACTGCATATTTGATACTGTACTGAGATGGGCTAAGGCCCAAACCGTTACTGATACTGAAAGGGACTTAGGCCTAAAACTGTATTTGAATGTGTACTGTGTCTTTTAATGTTTGTTTTTTGTGGGATTACACACTGAGTTTACGTAACTCCCCCTCTCTATTTAATATACACAGGTAATCCTCAGACCTAAATGGATCAGTGCGACGAAGGACTCGAAGGTGACCACAGTTTTTGGACTTTACGTTTTTTTTTTAATTTATGTTTTATGGTCTTATTATTATTGGGATGTAAATTGAGAACTCTTGGGACTTTTGCTTAAATTTGGTTTTTTTTTTTTATTTTTGTGGAATTATAACTGCTAATCGTAGAAAGTTTGGTTTTCAAAAAGTTAACGCATTTTCTAAACTCATGATTATTTAAACTGCTTTGTTTTAAAAGCTTTCGCAACGAGAAACATTTTAAAGCAAATTTTTTAAATAAGTAAAACGATTCCATTTAGAACTAATAAGAGATGAAGATAGGTAATAACATGGAAATAATTTTATTGTAATAATTTAGTTTTCGAACACAATATCATGTGACATCGCCAGATTTGGCCATAACGTCTAGGCCAGGTTTGGGGTGTTACATTTAGTGGTATCAGAGTCAGGTTGCAAAACTCAACTGTGGATTATGGGTTCTAAATTTGGTCTTTGGGGAATTGGTTTTCAAATGATTTAAAATGTTTCTACTAAGTATGTGGTACATCGAGTCTCCGGCGTCGATCTTGTAAGTATTCCGAAATTGATATACGGTTTAATTGAAATTGCTATGATATTCTGAAACTACTATAGGTAGTATACTGTGAAAATACTCTAGTTAGTACATACTGAAAACTGTAGTTAAAATGAAACTATAGTAAACTACTAGAGACTGCGAAAAACAAAAACAAACTCTGAACTTCTGGTACTATTTTACATAAAATATTTGTTAGTAAACACTGGAACTGTAACTGATTCATAAAACTTTTAATACAGATAAATTCGATTAGATGTAAGCACACGAGGTATCCGTGGATGGGGTACTAGAGGCCGAGGTAGAGGCCGTAGAGGGGCTCAAGCTGAGTCCTCGGTATCGGACAGCATGCCAAATTTAGATACGAGTGAGACGCTAGTGTCACCCACTATTAAGACAGGGTCTCAAGATCGCATGGCTAGGGACGACGAATTGTCCTAGGCTATGCTCAGAATTTTGGAGAGGGTCGCTGGGCCCAATACTGGATCTGGGCGCTGAGGGTCAGTTACGGAGTGACTCCGGTCCAATGGGGTTGAGTTATTTAGGGGTGTCACTGGAGTTGCCCCCAATGTGCCTGAGTACTGGATTGAGGCCATGGAGAAGATCATGGACAATCTAGATTGCACCCCAGAGTAGAAATTAAAGGGTGCGGTCTCGCTGCTGCGTGATGAGGCATATCAGTGGTTGCTTAATGTTAAGGAGGGCACTCAGGCCGAACGATTGACCTGGGAGTTATTTAAGACCGCCTTCTAAGGAAAATATGTAGGAGACAGTTACGTGGATGCCCGTAGGATGGAGTTTCTGAATTTAACTCAAGGAGATCGATCAGTGGCTGAGTATGAGGCCGAGTTTCTGAGACTGAGCCGCTATGCACGAGGTATGGTTGCGTATGAGTACGAAAGATGTGTCCGCTTTGAGGATGGCCTCAGAGATAACTTGCAGGTTTTGATAGCTCAACAGAGGGAGCGGGATTTTTCTGCCCTGGTTGGGAAGGCGAAGATCACTGAGAAGGTTAAGTGCGTTGAGCACCCAAACAGTTCAGAGGCATAGGAAAAAGGTAAGAGTTGACGGGCTGGTTAGAGTTGGGCCCCCTGTTGCTGCTACTAGACTGCATCCATGTACTAATGGTCGTAGACACCACTAGGGCGAGTGTTGGAAGAGGACTGGGGCAT
Organism: Gossypium australe; assembly: GCA_005393395.2. NCBI lineage: Eukaryota > Viridiplantae > Streptophyta > Magnoliopsida > Malvales > Malvaceae > Gossypium > Gossypium australe. The sequence goes on from CM016619.1 coordinate 17,807,109, forward strand.
GCTTGAGATGTGGGTCCTTGGAACATCGCATTAGAGAGTGTCTGCTGAGGGCTGATCAGAGGTAAGCTCCAGGTACTGGTACTGTACAGTTACCAAGGGTAGCTTAGCAGCCACCGAGGGACCATGGTCAGGCCAAAGGTGGTAACGGTATGGGCCGTGGGCATAGAGCACCGGGTAGAGGTGCCAGATAGGCTGAGGTGAGGCAGCCGACTCTAGTTTATGCTGCTCATTGCCGATAGGATAGAGATACTCCAGACGTCATCACGGGTATGTTTTTTATTTTTGGTGTACCATATACTGCTTTGATAGATATAGGATCCACTCACTCCTATATAGCCTATACTGTGTCTGGAAATTTGAGGATCTTGTTTGAGAGCACTACGAGTGAGGTTACTGTACTGAGTCCATTGGGGCAATATATAAGGGTTAACAAGCTATTTAGAGACGTTCTTTTAGAAGTTCAAGGGGAAATCTTTCTGGCTGATCTGACGGAGATTCCTTTTGGGGAGTTCGATTTAATTATGAGGATGGACTGGTTGGTCAAGCATCGTGTTAGCTTGGACTGCGCGACTAAGAGGGTCGTATTGAGGACTGAAGAGGATGATGAGGTAGTCATGATTGGAAAGCGCTGGAATTATTTAACAAATGTGATTTACTGGTGGCAGAAAAGTTGGTACATAAGGGATGTGAGGCGTTCTTGTAACACCCCTTACCCATATCCGACACCGGAACCGGGTACGAGGCATTACCGTACTTAACTTGCTCAAACATACAACATTGAGCCATAAAATTTCATTTTAATTTAAAACTTTTCATTCGAGACCATAACGTCCCTATTATAGGTCCACGAGACCCTAAACATACATACGGAATGGTTTGGGACTAAACCGGAAACTTTTGAACGCTTAGAAATTTTTTGCTTAAAACAGGGCCACACACCCTTGTGGAGAGGGACACAATCGTGTGGGCAGGCCATGTGGTCACACACGCACATGTCCCTAGTCCGTGTGGATTTTATTTTTTTCATTTTGAATATACAAGGGTTTTCACACAGCTTGGCACACGCCCGTGTCTATGGCCCGTGTCCCTTACACGGCCATGATACGCCCGTGTCTTAGCCCGTGTGCAAAAACCTTGACATTCTGTTTCTGACGTCATCAACCTAATAAGGTCACACGGCCAAGGCACACGACCATGTCCTTAGACCATGTGGCGAATTAAATTCCTAAATTCAGGTGCAGACTTCGCACGGCCTGGGTACACGCCGTATCCTATGACCCTGTCTTCACACGGTTGAGACACACGGCCGTGCCTCAGCCCGTGTTGTTACTACTGGGCATTCTGACTTGCCATCTTAGGATGCAGGGGGACACACGGCCTATGAACATGCCCATGGGGCTGACCGTGTGTCACACACGGCCTAGACACACGCCCGTGTGTCTACCAGTATGGACAATTATAAGGCTATCTACCAAGCCAATTGCCACCCTAAAAAAAACAACCACACTTATACCATTTCAATGCATCACACAACATGAAAATAAGGCACCTGTAGTATTTAAAATCAAAACATCCACACCTTATTAACAATTTACTCCATCATGTACATACTTCAATCACAACTCATTTAATTTCACAACTTGTACTTCATGAATTTCATCATCATTGATTATTGATAAACTGTAAAAGTAACATATTTTAAGCCCACATTTAGTATGCTTTTCAATGAATTAAGCCTCGATTTATGTAGAAAAGGTGCTCTTAATCCTTTGTTTTCATGTTTTGTACCTAGGAAAGCACCCAAGGATGAAAAAAACAAGAAACGGGCCTAAAACGGACCAAATTGGGACAAAGAGAAAATTGACACGGCATGGACTTAAGCCCACACGGTCGTGCCACGCCAATCTACTAGAACACGACTTGATCTCGACTTACATGGCCGTGCCTCATTAAAGAAGTCCGAACACGGCCTGGCCACGATCCACGCGGGCGTGTGCCATGACCGTGTCCCTGTCGTGGAAAAGAGCAATTTCATTCGGATTTGGATACTTAGGGGCGAAGAAACATATTTCGAAAGCCTATATAAACCCCCTAAGTGTTACCTGAAAGAGGGCGGTTAGCTAGGCCAAGGAGCCGAGCCAGAAAGACCAGATTTGTGGAGAATCACTCGAAGATAGCCAGTTGATCCATCTCAAGAAGCCAGAATTCTACTCAAGACAGCGGATCTCTCCTTCAATTCCTTCAAGGAGTTCTAGGGATTCTTATGTTTTCTTTTATCTTTTCTTCTAAGATGTTTTCTTTATTTGATATGAACTAAACCCTTCAGATACCTGAAGGGGATGAAACCTAAGACGGATCTTGTTATTATTTTCTGAACTATATGATAATTACTTGATTTGTTCTTAATTATGTGTGCTTAATTTTTGTGTTGATATTTCCAGGATATTAATTCAAGTATGATGTGCTTAAGTTGAGGAGCAAAAGTCCTTGCTTAGGAGTAGATCTAGCATGATTAAGCGGAGTTGATCGCGCGCCTAGAGATAGGGTGACGAGATTTTTCCGGATTAGGGTGAAACCTAATATGAGAGTCCATAGATCGAGTTAATGCGATTCTAGGGGTTTTAATTAGAAAGAGATTTTAATTAATCAACCTAGGGTTAGACGTTATTCGCTTCGAGAGAGGGTTTAATATAACTCAGGGAATCTTATGGATCTAGTCAAGTGAATACATCGTTTGGTTCAGTGTTAGATAACAAGTGATGTCTAGGTGGATTCTTCCTAGGTATCGTCTTAATCAATTGGTTTTTCTTCTAAGTTATTTTTCCTCAATTCATTCTCTTTTTGTCTTTGCGTCTTTAGTTTAGTTGATAGTTAAATTTAGATTAGATAACCATTCACTTAATTCTTAGGCTAAATAATAGAAAGAGAGTTAGTATTAGTACTTTTGGTTCCTTTGGGATTCGATATTCCGGTCTTGCCTAAGCTATACTATTGTTCGATAGGTGTGCTTGCCTTACAATCGTTGTCAGAGTTAGTTTCTAGGTTCAATCATTCTCTTTATAAATTTAAGACTCTGATTCCGACAATCAAGTTTTTGGCGCCGTTTCTGGGGAACAGAAATATTAAGAAAGCTTAATTTTTATTACTTTAACCATATTTACTATTTATTTTTATTTTTGTAATTTTACTTTTTCTAAATCTTCTTTCTTCTTTCTTTTGTCCCTTTCAGGTGCCTCTAGTTTATGACTAGAAGGAACCCAACAGGACCTCTACTTTACGATAGTGATATTGAAGGTATCATTCGTAGAAATTATAGAGAAATAATGCGAAGCCTAAACTACAGAAATAAAGAGCCAGAAGCCGAAATAAATACCACAGAAGAGATGGAGGAAAATAATCCGCCACCTCTAGAGATGGCCAATCATCATGCTCCACGTACTATGTATGATTATGCTAAACCTAGTTTAACAAGAACTGAGTCTAGTATTGTTAGGCCTACTATTGCTGCAAATAATTTTGAACTGAAACCTAACACTATACAAATGATACAACAGTTTGTTCAGTTTGATGGTTTGCAGGATGAGGATCCTAACACACACTTAGCAAATTTCCTAGAATTTTGTGACACCTTCAAGATAAATGGCGTTTCTGATGATGCCATCCATCTTCGGTTATTTCCCTTTTCCCTGAGAAATAAAGCCAAACAATGGTTACATTCTCTTCCACGAAGACCAATCACTACATGGGATCAAATGACTGAAAATTTTTTATTAAAATATTTTCCACCGGCCAAAACAACCAAATTAAGGAATTATATCTCTTCTTTTGTACAGATAGATTTAGAGACACTTTATGATGCATGAGAGAGATACAAAGATTTGTTGAGAAAGTGCCCACACCACGGATTACAATTATGGCTACAGGTCCAAACTTTTTACAATGGTGTGAACCCTTCAACAAGGCAGCTAATCGATTCAGCCGCTGGTGGAACCCTGAACAACAAAACTCCTGAAGTAGCCTACGAGTTTATAGAGGAGATGTCACTGAGTAACTGTCAGTGGCAAGTTACAAGGACAAAGCCAGCCGAAGTTTTCAACATTGACGCACTGACCGCGCTATCAAATTAGGTGGAACTATTACATAAAAAATTTGATAGTTTCTATGGTTCTTCGCAGGCACTTCCAGTTATGCAGTGCGAAGCAAGTGAATGAGTGGTGAATCCTGAGTACCCACCCTACGGATAGGGCATGGAGAGCGAACAAATGAACTATATGGGTAATAATTTCCGATCTAACAATAACCCTTATAGTAACACTTATAATCCAGGTTGGAAGAACCACCCCAATTTCTCATGGGGCGGTCAAAGAAATCAAAGATCACAACCATCCCAAAACTTCCAACAACAGCCCTACCCACAAGAAAAGAAGCTGAACCTTGAAGAGGCGCTAATAAACTTCATAACAGCCTCAGACACACGTTTCCAGAAGATAGAAACAAAACTTGAGGCATTGTCACAAGAGTTCAAAGATCAATTCGGGCAACTTGCTAAACAAATTATTTAGAGACCACAGGGAAGACTACCGAGCAACACTGAGACTAACCCAATGGAGCAAGTTCAAGCCATAACAGCTCAAGATAGTGAAGGGTTAGACGAGCTGAATTCGAAACAAAAGAAGGTGGTAGAAAAAGATATGGTTGAGGTCAATAACAAGCCGAAACCAGTAATCAAAAAGTACAAACCCCGCATACCTTATCCCGAAGCGATGAAGAGAGACGATACAGAGGAACAGTTCGGTAAGTTTCTTAAACTTTTAAAGAAATTACATATTAACTTACCTCTTCTTGAAGCTCTTTTTCAGATGTCGGATTCAAGGAAATTTTTAGAACAGCTCCTGACGAACAAGCGTTTATTAGACGAGGAGCCACATGTGGAATTAAACGTAGTATGCTTAGCAATGTTACAGAATAGACGACCACGGAAGCTAAAAGATCCAGAGAGTTTTACAATTCCATGTTTAATTGGTAGACTAAATGTTGATAATGCATTAGCTGATTTAGGGGCAAGTATAAATGTCATGCCTTATAAAATGTTTAAACAACTAGGTCTAGGGAAACCCAAACAAACTAGGATGAGCATTCAATTAGCTGATAAAATTGTTAGAATTCCTAGGGGTATTATCGAAGATGTTCTTGTAAAAATTGATAAATTTGTTTTCCTAGTAGATTTTGTTGTCTTAGACATGGATGAGGATAATTCAATTCCCTTAATTTTAGGAAGACCCTTTTTAGTAACTGCCAGGACTAAAATTGATGTTAGCACAGGAGAACTCATACTTCAGGTAGGTGACGAATCGATCAGTTTACAAGCTCTCGACTCGGTCAAGACAACAATTGATGAAGGTGATAAAGTAAATTCAGCTGATAACCAGATTGTTCCAGCTTCATCACAGGAAACGCCACAAGATTACAAACCTGAGCCAAATCATGGACCCCATGCCAACAAAGAAGAATTATATGAGGAACGAAGCCTTAGGGTCGACAAACTAGAAAAGTGGACGACACCCTTCAAAGAAAAACAGGAACCGTGCGAAGTAAAGCCGAAGAAGCCCCCAGAAGAGCTCACCGGAACATCAAACCACTTCAAAATAGGAGAACAGGTACTGTTAGATAAATCAGATCCTCGAATCACCATGTCAGACCTGAAAGCAAACGAAGAAATCCCTCTTGAGGTACACAATATCTTCCCATACGAAACAGTCGAAGTAAGCAATCCTATATTTGGCACCTTTAAGGTACACGCTTCTTGACTTAAATATTATCAAGAAAAAAAGAACTGTCAGCATGAGGGAAGGTATTCAAACCTTTAAACCTCCCTGATTTTTCAAATACGAGGAAAGTCTAGCTTAAGACTATAAACGAGCGCTTCTCGGGAGGCAACCTGAGTACTAACACAATTTATTTTCACATTTTGTTTTCTTTTATTTATACCTAGTTGTAAACTAACCAAGGGTGCAGATTTCCAGGCCACATGGCCTAGCACACGGATGTGGCCGTGTGTACCTCCAGAATCTTTGTACCAACATGGCAGAGGCTGTACAAATCAGACTCAACTAATTTTTGAAGTTCACGGACCCAACCACTCCAACACGGGCACCGACAAGAGCCCACGGCCATGCGACGCGGCCGTGGACGACACTGACTTATCAAGAACAGGCGTGGCTCTCTGAAAAACGAGCATGAAGAATCAACACGCCTAGACACACGGTCGTGCGAGGCCGCCGTAGACGACACGCTCTCGGTCCACGGGCGTGGGAAAGTACCAGAATTAAACCTATATTTAAACACCAACACCCTCCCTATCCTTCTGATCCACTTCCCACTTCTTTTCTTATCCCCTTTTCTCACATTCTCCTCTCTATAAAAAGTCTCTAAACCCTAGAGCCACACCAAAGCCATGACAAAGAAGTGGAAGAAAGCAAGCGTAGTCTCCTTAGGGAGATTGATATACATAAGCTCATGCCGGCCGCTTCATCCAAACAACAAGCCAAGGGTCTTTGAGACCATTTATCTTTTCTTTTTCTTTTCTCTTTTGCTTCAATTTCCTTCTCTTTGACAATCTTATGCTTAATTTAGTTTAATATATTTTAGTTTCTAAGTGTCAGGTTCAAAAGGCTGTTAGGGAATCACATCGGAACCACGACCACCAACTCAACGCAGCCTTAGAGGTTCTAAAGGTTGCTTGGGACTCACGCCACTTCCGCCACCGCCAGCACCTCCGCAGCCTTAGAGGCCACACCCACCTCGCGAACCATCCAACAATAAGGACTCCTCGGTCCATCCACCTTTTCTTTTAACTTTATTTTACTTTCTATTTTCCTTCTCTTTAGTTTTCTTATCTTTAGTTATATATTTAGTTTATTTTAAATGTGTCTTAATAACTCCTGCCTAACTCTCTACGAGCTCCCCAATTTCTTCATCTAGCACAGAGCTTGGTAACAGCCACCACCCCTATCAACTTCCAACTCCGGGAAACCATCCAAATTCAGGAAGTTTCACCTCTCCCTCTCTCTTAAATTAATTATCTATCTTTTTACATTGAGAGCAATGTACATCTTAAGTATGGGGGGTGAATATTTATTTGAAGAAAGTGCCTAACTTTTTGCATTATTCTCATATTCGGCCTAACTTTCTTCATTATTCTCAAATCCCTGAATTTAGTCTTGTTTTAAGTAATTTTCTCATATTACTAATTAGGATGAAATTTCTGATGAATTATGATTTTTATTGACATGTTTTTGAGTAAGTCATAGTTAATTGTGCATTGATGATTAAATTAGAAGAATATTAGAGAATCAATCATGATAAGTCTATTTTTCATTATTAAAATTTTTGTTAGGTTGTCTACCTGAATCTGGATGTTACCTTGAAATTTGAAATTTACAAGGATGATGTCAAAAACACCCATAATTTTTGTGAGATTTTGAGCCTATTAGAGCATATATTCTTTTTCATGCTCACTTTATTGATTATGAGTGTGTCAACTTTGAACTGTTACTCTAGAACTTGCCTCAATTATACATGTTGAGACCACACCTATGATTTGATATACAGAGATGATTAAGGCACCTAGGATTTAACCCACTTACTCCACTAAAAGCCTACCTTCATAATTAACCCCAAGTGAGCCCTGTTGATCCTAATAACCCTTTTTATTGACTCACCCGCTAATGTTAACCCAAAGCCCTTTGTATTTGTTATCACCATTACTTTTGACTACCCTTACATCGAGATTTGATTTGATTTGTTGTCTAGCTATTATCTTTATTTTAAGTAATAGATTCATTCCTTATTATGTAATATTTGACTTGTTCTTAAAAAAAAATCAAAGTATATTCAGTATTAGTATTATGAAAAGAGAGCTTATACAGTTAAAATTTAGTTATCAAAAGAAAAAGCTCGTATTATTAGGGTTATTATTTTTAGTTGATGCAATTATTTATTATCATCTCAATATTCCTAATTAGGTAAATTGTCAGGTCAGTCTTGATTCTAACCTTCTAATTCAGCCTATATCCATACCCTTAACCGAAGCCCCGTTACAACCCTGTTAAAGACCTTTTGATCTGTTTATCATCTCATACTACAGTGGTGGAGATTTGATTTTCAGGCAAGCCTATGGGATTAACTTTTCAGGTTCGACTTTTGAGTGCTTAATTTTGAACCTTAAAGACTTTGAGTGATTTGAGTGAATCTTTTGCGAGGATGTCAATTCTTGTAGATTTTGAATTAAAGGTAATTATTTAGATAAGGGGAGACACCTACGTTTTTTGTGCTACAAATGTATGACTTAGATTGTTTGAATCTTTAGGAATCTTTGAGTTAAATCATCCATGTATAAATTTGTAACATCCTGAAATTGGGCCTAGTAGGATTGGGCCCAATGGGCCTTGAGCGTAGTAGCGTTTAGATTTTTGGAGAATAAGAGATCGGCTTAAATGCAAGTTGGACCTATTAGATAAGTGATTTTGGAAGGTTAGGGGGCTTCTATGAAATCCCGGGATCAAACTTTGGCTTTGGGGAAATTTTGGTTTTAGGTGAATAAAACCCTAGGAGTTAGTAGGTAGGCTTTAAGAATAAAATATGGAGGAAAATGACACAAATGGGCTTGTGGCCCAGTGGCAAAGTCTCGCCACTTAGAGAGAAGGGAAGTGGCGTCAACTGGGGAGGCCCAAACTCAAGCTGCATTAAGCCCATTATTTTAATTAAATAGGTTAATTTTCGGCATTAGGGTTTATTCTCCCACTCTCTTCTTCAATTTCGACATTAGGGTTTCTCAATTCTCCCATTCTCTGCAAAAGCCGAAATCCCTAAGCCTATTCTCTCATCTTCATTTCTATGCAAAAGCCGAAAGTCTATTATTCTTTTTCTGTTTCCTTCTACAAAGCCGAAACCACCCAATTCTTCCTCTACATCTTTTCCCGATTTCTTCAAAAGCCGAAACTATTAACTTTCTTCTCATCTCCATAGCCGAATACCTCCTATTCCCTTTTGCCGAACTCTTCACAAAAAGCCAAATCTACATAGATTTCTTCCTATCATCTTCTCTTTTTGGATCTTCTCAAAAGCCGAAATCTTCTAGGAGTTGCCGAATTCTCTGTAAAGGTAGGTGTCGATTTCTTCTGATCTATTGTTTTTCTCTTTTGGTTTTTAGAAGATAAAGCTGAAAGGCTAATGGATTGTTGGTTTCTTGTGCTTACGTGTTGGGCAGCATCGGGAATTGAAGTAGATCGCTTAGATCTAAAACCCAGAACTGTTAGTCTCTGAACCTCATATCTCTTTTCGAGATTTCAAGGTAAGGGGTTCTCCTTAGATTCTCTTTAGATTCACTATCGTAGTTGTGATCTTAACCATATGTTATGATAAGGTCTTTTAATGGAATCGAATATCGATCAGGCGAAGGAGGGGATTGGATCTGTAAAACCAATCCCTAAGTTTAAGAAACGAGCAGTGTCAGTAATAAGGGATTGGCCACCGGGTTGTGGACCGGCTTCAGAACAAAACCTTAGACAGATAGCAGTCGTATCAGCTTCTGATAGTGTCGACATAGAAAGTCTCGTCTTGTCTGTAATTAGGTGTGTAAATCTCTAACACACTACTTAATCTGTAATATATGTATGATATGTGCTAAAAGCCGAAAAAAGGCTGCATAGACAGTCGGATTACCAGAAAAGGGTAGGCAAGAGATGCCAAGTACGTAATCATAAAAACTTTTCTATGTGTATCGATGTATGTGATAGTATGTGATCTTGTTGATAGCATATCGATTTGATTCTGCATGAATGTATGCATGGGATGGGGATAATATGTTGAAGGGGAAGAGCATGTTTAAAGGTCACTTGGTGATCGGTGGTTAAACCACGATTTATAAAGTTAGGTCACTCTTGTGATTAGTGGCTAAGCCACGTTAAATTGATTCCTAGTTAATGGGAATAGGTAGCATGACTGTTGATATGGTGTGTAGCGGGTGGTGGGTTGATTGTAGAAATCCCCGAGGTGTGTTGGTTGGTACGGGCTGGTGTGTAGAGGATGGATTTTTAGGTTGGGTTGGGCTATGTTGCATTTAAAAATTTGTCGCCATTGCGTATGGGCTAAGGCCCATAATGTGTTTGTGGGCCCAAGCCTTTTATGTGTTTTCGAGATTTGCACACTGAGTCTTGGTAACTCACCCTTTAATTTTCCTGACTTTTCAGATGAGCAGTAGATCGTGGACATGGGAGCCGAGGCGGACTCGAGGGGCCATCAAGTTTCTATTTCCATAAATTATTTTTTTCAGTTTTTCTTTAAGTTTTAATTTTGGGAATGTTTATGTAATAAGGCCCCATAGCTTAGGTTAGCGATTTATATGTGTTAATGTTTATATTTTAAATTTATGTTCAAAGACTTATCTACAAGAAGCAATAAAATAGGATTTCCAAACACGTTTAAAGAAAGAACAAAGGTTTTCTTCCAATGTCACTTATTTAACGAACACCTAAATAAAGAAACTGAATTTCCAAAAATCATCATCCAAGTGAAGTTTAACGTAAACCCCGTAGCATACCAGATCTGGTCATAGCATTTGGGCCGGGTTTGGGGTGTTACAAAATTATCTATGAATTATGATAAGACATTGTCGGTAGGAATTATGAATTATGGAAAGTTCGTTCTAATTGTAAGTTGAGAATTTTGCTTGAGGACAAGCAAAAGTTTAAATGTGGGGGTATTTGATAAACTGTAAAAGTAACATATTTTTAGCCCACATTTAGTATGCTTTTGGATGAATTAAGCCTGGATTTATGTAAAAAAGGTGCTCTTAATCCTTTTTTTTCATGTTTTGTACCCAGAAAGCACCCGAGGATGAAAAGAACGAGAAACGGGCCTAAAACGGACCAAATTGAGCCAAAGAGGAAATCGACACGGCCTGGGCTTAAGCCCACACGGGCGTGCCACGCCAATCTACTAGAACACGACCTGATCTCGACATACATGGCCGTGCCTCATTAAAGAAGTCCGAACACGGCCTGGCCACGATCCACACGGGTGTGTGCCATGATCGTGTCCCTGTCGTGGCAAAGAATAATTTCATTCGGATTTGGATACTTAGGGGTGAAGAAATATATTTCTAAAGCCTATATAAACCACCTAAGTATTACCTGAAAGAGGGCGGTTAGCTAGGCTAAGGAGCCAAGCCAGAAAGACCAGATTTGTGGAGAATCACTCGAAGATAGCCAGTTGATCCATCTCAAGAAGCCGAAATTCTACTCAAGACGGCAGATCTCTCCTTCAATTCCTTCAAGGAGTTTTAAGGATTTCTTATGTTTTCTTTTATCTTTTCTTCTGAGATATTTTCTTTATTTGATATGAACTAAACCCTTCAGATACCTGAAGGGGATGAAACCTAAGACAGATCTTGTTATTATTTTCTGAACTATATGATAATTACTTGATTTGTTCTTAATTATGTGTGCTTAATTCTTGTGTTGATATTTTCGGGATATTAATTCAAGTATGATGTGCTTAAGTTGAGGAGCAAAAGTCCCTGCTTAAGAGTAGATCTAGCATGATTAAGCGGAGTTGATCGCGCGCCTAGAGATAGGGTGACGTGATTTTGCCGGATTAGGGTAAAACCTAATATGGGAGTCCATAGATCGAGTTAATGCGATTCTAGGGGTTTTAATTAGAAAGAGATTTCAATTAATCAACCTAGGGTTAGACGTTATTCGCTTCGAGAGAGGGTTTAATATAACTTAAGGAATCTTACGGATCAAGTCAAGTGAATACATCGTCTGGTTCAGTGTTAGATAACAAGTGAAGTCTAGGTGGATTCTTCCTAGGTATTGTCTTAATCAATTGGTTTTTCTTCTAAGCTATTTTTCCTCAATTCATTCTCTTTTTGTCTTTGCGTCTTTAGTTTAGTTGATAGTTAAATTTAGATTAGATAACCATTCACTTAATTCTTAGGCTAAATAATAGAAAGAAAGTTAATATTAGTACTTTTGGTTCCTTTGGGATTCGATATTTCGGTCTTGCGTAAGCTATACTACTGTTCGATAGGTGCCCTTGCCTTACAATCGTTGTCAGAGTTAGTTTCTAGGTTCGATCATTCTCTTTATAAATTTAAGACTCTAATTCTGACGATTAATTATATGAAAACATAACAAGTAATGGCCAATTCCAATGGCCATTTGCAAAATGAATGAGTAGCATTAATAGCCAACACATTGGCTAACAAATATGGCATAGCACAAAATAACCAAGTTCTTATACATGCCATACCCAAAACTAATCAACTTTACTATACCAAAAGAATAGTTGATAGTGTGAATCGAACTCCGACTTCCTTCGATCCCTGAGCTAGCTTGGCAATACTACAAAGAAAAGGGAAAAGAGAGGGGTAAGCATAAAGCTTAGTAAGTTTGCATAAAATAATAGCAACATAAAGGCTTATGATAACATCCATTTATCTCATTAAATAATAACACAAGATTTCAGGCACTTTGATATAACTTACTCATGCTTACTCTTACCAATCACATATCACATATTAGATTCATTTACTCATGGGTACTGTAACAGCCTGGTTTAGACCCTAGTCGGAACAGTGGTTTAGAGACCACAAATTTGAGGTCGTAAAAATATTTTAATGATATTTTTTGTGTGAATAGTATGTGATATAGCCTGTGTGAAAATTCTGTGTCATAATTTTATCGACTGAGTGCTGATTTATGAACAAAGACTTAATCGCGTAAAGTGTAAAATGTTGTGTGCTGATTGATAAGTGCTAAATTGTTGTTGTCTTTATAATTGGGAGGATTTATATTGCAATTTAGCCAAATGTGAGAGTGGTGGACGGCATGTTGTTTAATATGAGGCTTTTATTAATTATTTATAAAAGATAAAAGCATGATATTATATTATAAAGTTATATTATAATTAAATGAAATGGAAAGTGGGGTTGTTCATTCATTCTTAGTGCCGAAAAACAAAGAAAAAAAGAAGAAGGAAGAACCCTAAACTTTCAGGTAGCTTGTGATTCATATTTCAAGGTATGTTTTGCTTTGGTTATTGATAATTTCTACGTTTTTACAATCGTTGCTTTGTGCTCTTTAAAACCCATTCTTCAATTTTGTGAATTGGTGAAGATTTTGAGATGTGCTATTAATAAACATGTGAGCTTTGTGTTGATAGTTGGTATAATATGAGAGCTTAGTGTTGGATTAACATATTTTGTATTTGAGTTTTTGGTGAAATTGAATAAATTGGGCTAAATTGAGAAAAGTGTAAATTGAAGGACTAAAATGTGAAACAAATGAAATGTGTGGGATTGTATTAGCATGGGAAGAATTCGGCTAAGCACATGTTTATTGAAATTTTGTGTATTTGATGATTTTGTGAAATAGTGACTAAAGTGTCAAAATGTGAAAATGTGAAGGCTATTTTGTAAAATGCCCTAAATATGTGTATGAATGGATTAAATTGAATAAATTAGTGATTAAATGGGTTAAATTTGAATGTGTATAGACCAAGAGAGGAGAGGTTCGGTTCGAGATCGAGGCAAAGATAAAGTGCTCGATTAATCGACCGTATCGATAGTTTGACGACCGAGGTAAGTTCGGAAATAATACATGTTATTAAGATATGTTTTAGTATTACGGAATGAATATTTATATGATTATGAGAGTTGAGGTGCTAGGTGCAAGATTGAATTAGATGGCACTAAGTGTGCGAAATTGAAATAGAAACATAAATGAATAGCACTATGTGTGCGATGTTATGAAAGCTTCGGCTTATAGATTTGGCACTATGTGTGCGATACTGAGATAAGTCGACTGAAAGAATAGGCACTAAGTGTGTGATGAAGGATATGCTTCGAACATGTATATGGCACTGAGTGTGCGATTAAATTGAAAGAATATCAAAGAATGATCGATATGTAATATCAAGTATTGAGTAGCTTGGAAATTGAATAACTCTGTATTAGTAAGGTATGTATTGAACCTTTGGGGTTGATGAGTTTATAGATAAAGCTATGAATGGATGGATGAGTATTTTGGGCTATGATTATGGAAGAATTTATCTATGTGATGATTTATTAAATACATTAGTTTGATTTGATGAGATAATTATTTTGTATTTCGAACTTACTAAGCTTTGAAAGCTTACTGTGTGATCGTTTCTCTATTTTACAATGTCAACAAAGCTAGCTCGGATTCGGGAATCGTCAGCACATCTATCACACTATCGGCAATATAATTTGGTACTTTTGGAAAGATGTAAATAGATGAAATATGGCATGTATAGGCTAGAAGTTATGGTATGTTTTGGGAAATGTTTAATCCTTACCATGTGAGTTGGCTTGGAAGTGAAATGATGCTAACTTATGAATGAGTTAGGTTTATGATATGTGAAGTACATTTTGGTATGGCTTGGTGATTATGATATGTTTTTTTTTTAAGTATGGTAAGATTAGTGAAGATTTGATGCCAAAATAATAAAATGATTTGTGGAAGAGTCATGCTTGATAATGTGTATGATTTGGTTGAACAAGATGGTATATAAGTTAACATATTTAGTGATGAGGTTGTATGTGATGATATAATGATCACTTGGCATGAAATTGGTTGCTTAAATGTGCTTGTAGGATTGACCCATGTGGGTGGCAATTTGGCCTTACAAATGGCCTATTTTTGCCACACGGTTGTGGAACACGGGCGTGCCTAGTGACCATGGGCGTAAGTCAGTATATGGCCTAAGAGCACACGGCCATGGCACACGGACGTGTCTGGTAGCCGTGTGGTTTTGACAGGATCGACCACGGCCAAAGTACACGGGCGTGCTTGGTGGCCATGGAGCAAAGGTTAGTTTCGACCCCGGGGAGGACACACGGGTGTGTCTAGCAGCCGTGGGAGGCACACGGCCTACCCCCACGGGCGTGTATCCCCTGAAACTTAGAAAAGTTTTCAATCTCCATTAAGTTTTTGTATGTGCTTCGGTTTTGTCCCGAACCCTCTCTAGCATGTGTTTAAGGTCTTTTACGCCTTAGTAAGGGACTAATTGTTTATGTTTGATGTATTATGTTGATGATTGACTTTGTGTCGTAAATGAGTTGTGAAATGATCCTATTTTTCGGTAATGCCTCTTAACCCTAATCCGACGACGGTTTCGGGTTAGGGGTGTTACAGGTACCTATATCACTTCATCACATAACTTTAGCATAAACTTAGCTCTTTACTCCCTTTAACATAAACTTAGCTCATTACCCGTTGAACCTCTTGGAATATTCAAAGGATACTCAATCTCATCATACATGCAACACGTTGCCAATGCCATATCCCATATATGGTCTTACATGTAATCACATCTCGATGCCGATGCCATATCCCAGATATGGTCTTACACGGGATCTCATATCTCGATGTCGATGCCATATCCCAGATAAAATTGGATGTTCAAGTAGTTGCTTTTACCTTATTTCTATTATATTACTAACGAACTTATAAGCTGTTAAGCAAATCGGTAAAAGTAACGTTTTCGAAATAAGTACTCGTACGCATTTTCAAAGACGTTACCATCGGGTAGCCAATTTTACCAAGTTATCAATAACCCCGATATTTCTAAAAATCTAAATGATCAAATGGTTTCAAAGGAAAAGAAAAAGTTTTCAACTCAATCGTATTTATCAAACCAACCTATCTTAGTTTTAGCAAACACCGTTTTACAAATTCAACAATATTTCCAGATTTCCACTATTAATCTGAATCCTTCAAAACGTTTTTACTCCGTGACATACCAGATCTGGTCAAGGCTTGTGGGCCGGGTTTGGGGTGTTACAAGTTGGTATCACGAGATCGTATATTGATGTCGATGCCATGTCCTAGACATGGTCTTACACGAGATCTCCATTTGGTACCGAGGCCATGTCCCAGACATGCTCTTATACAGGACCTTCATTATCTCATGTTGTGACAATGGTATCCTTGCTATTCCTAATGTTCAACCGGGACTTCGACTTAACACAATATCATTATACTTTCCTCGAGACATCATTAACCAATCTCATGGAGATTATATACTTTTCTCATGATATTAAGCAAGTAAAAATATAATAGCATTATATAGCTTTTATTTCACACAAAATTACCTCGATACCAAAATATATGTAGTTATTCAATTTAGTCCACCACCTTGTTCTTTCCTCGGTTTTGGTCAGGACTTCGTGTTTCTCGATCTATAATGTCAACTTCACTTATTTAATGTTCACATTGATTAAAATAACTCATGAATCATACTTTGGCAAAAATTATGATTTTACCCCTAAACTTTTACAAAATTATGATTTTGCCCCTAGGCTCGTAAAATCGATTCTAATCAAATTTCCTCCTTTAACAAGCCTAGATGAACACTTATTACTCTTATAGTAACTCACAAAACCAATTATTTCACACATTTACCACCTATTTACAACCTTTACAAAAAGGTTCTTTTAGGTGTTTTCATGGAAACCCCTTTTACAAAAGTTGTTTATTTAACAACTAAGATTCATTTTCTTTCATAAAATTTCAGAATTCAACATGAATACTCACAGGAAAAAACCCTAGACTCTTAACTATTTTGAAAAATAGTCCCCTCATTAGCTAGATCATGCTACAATGGTCCCAAAAGTACAAAAATTATCAAGAAAGACCACCAAAATTACTTACTTGCAAGGAGTGTAAGTTGCTGAAAATTTCAAGCTTCTAAAACCCCTCTTTGGCTGATATTTTCGGTGGAGGAAGAAGGAGAATGAAAAAGATGATAGCCTTTCTTTTGTTTTATTTTATTTTATTCAATTAAGTCACCTAATCCACCAAACCTTGACCAATTTAATTTTCTTGTCCCTATGGCCAGCTATCACCCTTAGAAAGGCCTAATTGTACATTAAGGACCTCCAATTTAAGGTTCTATGGCTATTTAACACCTCTAGCTTGTAAAATAAAACTTTCGCACTTTATGCAATTTAGTCCTTATTCAAAATTAAGCATGCAATCGCTAAAATTAATGCACCAAAATTTTCATGCGCTCATATAATCATGCTAAAGCACATAAAATAATATTAAAACTAATTTTTCCAACCTCGGATTAGTGGTTCCGAAACCACTGTTCCGACTAGCCCCAAAATTGGGCTGTTACAGTTCTTGGCTTACGTAAGTGTTTTAGATTCTGGGAATTCCTCTGTTGAGGACATTAGAAAGGTAAAGGGTTTTTTGGACATCTATCCTGATGAGCTACCTGGTTTACCTCCGGATCATGAAGTGGAGTTTGGTATTGAGCTCCTACCTAGTATAGCTCCGGTGTCCATTACTCCCTATAGAATGGCACCGAAGGAGCTTGTGGAGCTAAAGGCTCAGATTTAAGAGTTACTAGATCGTGGGTTCACCCGCCCTAGTGTGTCTCCGTGGGAAGCATCGATACTATTTGTGAAGAAGAATGATAGATCCATGCGAATGTGGATCGACTACCAGCAACTAAACAAGTTGACCATTAAGATTAAGTACCCCCTACTGAGTATAGATGATATGTTTGACCAGATTCGAGGAGCTTTGATGTTCTCTAAAATTGACCTCCGATCTGGGTATCATCAGTTGAGGGTCAAGGAGGCTGACGTACATAAGACATCGTTTGGGACTCGTTATGGTCACTACGAGTTCCTAGTAATGCCATTTGGACTGACTAATGCACCTACAACTTTCATGGATTTGATGAACTGAGTTTTTTAGCCTTATCTGGATCGGTTTGTGGTGGTGTTCATCGATGATATATTGGTTTACTTGAAGACTGAGGATGAGCATGACGAGCACCTTAGGGTTATTCTGCAGACTTTGAGACAAAAGTAGCTCTATGCTAAGTTTAGCAAGTGCGAGTTCTGGCTACGTGAGGTGACATTTCTGGGTCATGTGGTTTCTACTGAGGGGATTTGAGTTGATCCTTGAAAGATTGAGGCTGTATTGGATTGGAAGTAGCCTAAGAATGTGTCTGAGGTTTGCAGTTTTCTAGGTTTGGAAGGATATTACCAGCGGTTTGTGGAAGGCTTCTCATTGATTGCAGCACCCCTAACTAAGCTGCTATGTAAGGGTGTACCGTTTGTCTGGACTAATGCGCAGCAAGAGAGCTTTGAGAAGCTCAAGACTATTCTGACTCAGGCTCTTGTTCTGATACAGCCTGAACTTGGAAAGGAGATCACGGTTTATAGTGATGCATCACATGTGGGTTTGGGATGTGTGTTGATGAAGGATGGTAAGGTGATAGCATATGCGTCTTGTCAACTTAAGATACATGAGGCGAACTATCCGACGCATGATTTAGATCTGGCCGTCGTGGTATTTGCACTAAAAATTTAGAGGCATTATCTGTACGGTGAGAAGTGTATCATCTACACTGATCCCAAAAGCCTCATGTATCTCTTTACTCAAAAGGAGCTAAATCTTAGGCAGCATAGATAGATCGAGCTGCTTAAGGACTACGCCTGCACCATTGAGTACCATCCTGACAAGGCCAATGTAATGGCTGATACTTTGAGCCGTAGGGGTATGACTGATCTGAGGATGATGTTTGCTCACCTTAGTTTATTTGATGATGGTAGTCTGTTAGCCGAGCTTCAGGTTAAAACGACATGGATTGAGAAGATTAAGGGTAAGCAGTTGAAGGACGATTCTTTGGGTCTTCGATTCCGATAGGTTAAGAGTGGTAGCACTATGGATTTTGGATTGAATGGTGGTGAGGTACTCTACTTCTGTGGGAGAATCTATGTGTTGAATAATACTGATTTGAGGCAATCTATACTGAGAGAGGCGTATAGTAGCGCTTATGCTATGCATCCTGGTGGAAATAAGATGTACCGAAACCTTCGTGAGTTATATTGGTGGCCAGGGTTGAAACAGGAGGTTACTGATTTTGTGGCGAGATGTCTGACGTACCAGTAAGTTAAGGTTGAGCGTCAGTTACATTCGGGTTTGCTACAGCCAGTTAAGATTCCTCTATAGAAGTGGGAGCATGTAACTATGGATTTTGTTAGTGGGTTGCCTCTAACACTCACTAAGAAGGATTTAGTATGGGTCATCATGGATCGATTGACCAAGACTGCTCACTTTATACCGGTTCTTAGTTATTATTCTTTGTAGAAGCTGGCGAAGCTTTATATTTCTGAGATAGTGAGACTGCATGGGGTACTGGTTTCGATCATCTCTGATAGGGATCCTCGTTTCACGTCTCGATTTTGGAGAAAGTTACATGAGGCTCTAGGTTCAAGGTTGGACTTCAGTACTGTATTCCCTCCTTAGACTGATGGTCAATCTGAGAGGGTGATTCAGATACGGGAGGATATGTTGAGGACCTGTGTTATTGATTTTCGAGGTAGTTGGGAGGATTATCTGCCATTAACAGAGTTTGCCTATAATAATAGTTTCCAGTCCAGCATCCAGATGGCACCTTACGAGGCACTGTATGGTCATAAATGTCGCACTCCCTTATGTTGGACTAAGTTGGGCGAGCGACGTGTTCTAGGTCCTAAGTTCGTTTTTGAGACAGAGGATAAGGTTAGATTGATTCGGGATCATTTGAAAGCGACTTCTAACAGGCAGAAATCTTATGCAAATTTAAGAGGCGTGAGATCGAGTATTCTGTGGGGGACTTCATTTTTCTCAAAGTCTCGCCATGAAAGAAAGTACTGAGATTTGGTCGTAAGGGCAAGTTGAGCCCTAGGTTAATTGGACCTTACCGTATTCTGAAGCAAGTGGGACCGATTTCTGATCAGTTGGAGCTACCTCCGGAGTTGGATCGCATTCATGACGTGTTCCACGTCTCGATGTTAAGGTGCTACTGCTCTGATCTTACTCATATTGTCCCTATTGAGAGATTGAGGTTAGGCTAGACTTAACCTTTGAGGAGGAGCCAGTTTAGATTCTGGATCATGAAATAAAGGTTATCAGGAAGAAGTTTATTCCGCTGGTAAAGGTCCTATGGCAGAATCATATCGCTGAGAAGGCCACGCGGGAGCCTGAGGATGCGATGCGTCAGCAGTACCCTCATCTATTCTAATCAGGTAAATTTCGAGGACGAAATTTTCTTTTTCGGGGTAGAGTTGTAACGCCCCAAAATTTAAATTTTTGTTTTTGCGAATGTGTGACACAAATGTGTATTTGCTTCAGTGGTTAAGTGTTCTGAGTGTGTGTGTGAGGTCCCAAGTTCAAGCCATGACTTAGGCAAATTTTGGTTTTTTTTTTAAAATAAAGCCCCATCTTAGGTTAGAAGGCTTTTAAATAAAAGTTGGTAAATAATTAACAGAATGGGCCTACTGGTCTGGTGGTTGAATGGAGTGTTGGTGTGAAGGAGGTCTTGTGTTCGAGTCTGGGCAAGAGCATTTTTTTGCTTGCTCGTCTAGAAGAGTTTGTGTTGGATTAAAAAGCTGAGTAGTTGGATGTACTGGGAAGTAGTGGAGTGATTTAAGGATTAGGGAAGATCTGGTAGCTTTTCCTTTTTCAAAAAATTTGGTTCTTCTTCTTTCTCAAAAACTCTCTGCTGTTTTCTTCACCTTTTTTCCCTTATTGTCGATTTTAGCCTTCCCATTTGTTGAGCCGCCTTTTTCTTCCTTTCCCTTGCTGCTATTTTTCTTATTTTGACCTCCCTTTTACTTCTTTCCTGCGCAACATCCTCGTCGCTCTTTCGGTAAGTCTAGTTTTTTATTAAACTTCAATTCTGATTTGGATAAGTGTTAATAAGGATTAATTTGGTGATTAGGGGCTTATCGAAGGGCTAATTATCGTTCATCAACGTTCTAAGGGCATGAAATTCCTGTTATTCGATAGAAGGTAATGGTTTCGTTGTTCGAAAGATGTTTATCTCGTTTTGAGATTAGTTTAGTCTAGTTGGTTAAACAATTAATTGAGTGAAAATATTGGTTAATTATAGGTACTGGAGTGCTCAAAAGCGTGTAGGCATAAAAAATGATACAGGTGTATACTCGATTGCACAGAAAACGAAGTTTTGGTGAAAGCCGAAAACCTCACTGTCAATGCCACACGGATGTATGGTTGCCGGTGTGGTAGGCCGTGTGGCATAACACGGGCATGTGATCGACGAGGCCAGGCCGTGTGATGGCTAGGTAGGTCATGTGCGACACACGGGCTAGACTGATTTGGGTCGTGAGGGCCACATGGGCGTGTGGGTCAACACGGGTAGTCCATACGAGTGTGTGCAAAATTGGGCCAGGTCGTCTGATCCACACAGGCCAAGGCCAATATGGGCGTATGGGCCACACGGGCGTATGGGCCACACGGGTGTGTGGGCCCACACGGGCAAGCCACATAGGCGTGTAAGCCCATTTTCACTGAATTGATTGCTAAAGTTGCACGGGTCGCCCAAGTCAACTGTGAACCTACTGCAGGGTCGGTAAGTATTACTTAGACCCCTAATTGTGTGAACTGACTGTTTGATTTATATATATTGAGCATGATGATAGTATGCATGTATACTGAACTGGTTATATGTACTGATCATGAGATGGCATGTCATGAGTTGTATGTTGCATTGCATGGGGTTGGGTTGATTATACTTGGGGGAAGTGTACTGAAAGACTCTTAAGCCTAATATACTGGCAACTCAGCTACAAATTACTGTTTTGTGCCGCATTTAGTACTACCTGGAGCGTAGGGTTGGACGGAGATGGTGTGTAGAGGCTGGTGGGTAGGACTTTGATACTGAATACTACATGTCTGCTACTGATACTGTGATGGGCTAAGGCCCTACTGCATATTTGATATTGTATTGAGATGGGCTAAGGCCCAAACCATTACTGATACTAAAAGGGACTTAGGCCCAAAACTGTAATTGATTGTGCACTGTGTCTATTAATGTTTGTTTTCTATGGGATTACACACTGAGTTTACGTAAACTCACCCATCTCTGTTTAATATGCACATGTAATCCTCAGACCTAGACGAATCGGTGCGACGGAGGACTCGACGGTGACCACAGTTTTTGGACTTTACATTTTTTTTAATTTATGTTTTATGGTCTTATTATTATTGGGATGTAAATTGAGGACTCTTGGGACTTTTGCTTAAATTTGGAATTTTTTTATTTTGTGGAATTATAACTGCTAGTCGTAGGAAGTTCGATTTTCAAAAAGTTAACGCATTTTCTAAACTCACGATTATTTAAACTACTTTGTTTTAAAAGCTTCTTCAATGAGAAACGTTTTAAAGCAAAATTTTTAAATAAGTAAAAAGATTCCCTTTAGAACTAATAAGAGATAAAGATTGGTAATAACATGGAAATGATTTTATTGTAATAATTTAGTTGTCGAACACACTATCATGTGACATCGCCAGATTCGGCCATAACGTCTAGGCCGGGTTTGGGGTGTTAAAGAATCGGCGGTTGAAAAAGATAGAAGATCATTGTCAGAAAAATGAATTGAGTTGGAGAAAATAAGAAACGAAAGATCTCCGACGATTTCAGTCTCTAAACACAAGCCATTAGAAATGAAGAAGGGATTAGATGACTCGAATGGGTTTGAAGATGGATGTAGAAAAAAATGATGAAGGATGCCAGAGATTTTGAATAGTATTTTTTCTCTTCTTTTTCGTTTTAATTTCTCCTTTCTGTTTACTTTTCAGTTTTGGCGTTTGGTTTTTCTAAAGATTAGATTTTTTGATTACTGTAAAGCATTAAGTATCATTTATTAGGTTCTGGCACTGATGTGCTGGACAGGGATAGGAACGAATACATGTCCATCATGCAAAACTGTGTTTTTTTTAACATTATTAATTGTATCCATTCTGGTTAAGTTCAAAAAAAAAAATCCAAACGAAGGAAAGGAATCTTAGATAACTACTTCCTCACTTTTTGTCACGTGTTTTTCAGTGATTACATTTTTCTTATTATAGTATCAATAGCTATTATCTTTTAAAAACAATTATTAGTTAAAAATAATATGTTATATTTTTTCCGGCCACCTTGACTTAGTAGGTGTGCACTAGTAGATATATTAAACAATTAAAATTTTGTAGGCATAATCTTAAAATTGACTAAAGTACTCAAAAATGCCAAAAAAAATTAAAAAATTATGTGAATAGCTCGTTTTTACAAAAATACTTCCAGTTGGAAGCATTTTTAGGTGAAATGCAAAAAAAGCTTTTAATTGGACGTGTTTTCAATATATTGACAGAATAACACTTCCAACTGAAATCGTTTTCTACCACATCAGTACTAAAAGTGGCAACACCAATAATTTTTTTTGTGTCATATAGTAATATGGAAATAAAACCTATGAAATAGGTTTTTATACAGACCCAAAGTCTCGTTTCCCTTATTTTCTTAAAGGGATGTGGGATATGGGTGTCGCAATGTGTAAATATATAAAATTAATAGCGAAATATGTGCAAATGTATACAATCATAACAAGTAACAAAGTTATAAGTAAATGAGTATCGTCTCCTCAAGGACTAAAAATTGAGACAAATTTTGTGAAAAGTAAATTTAACAATTTGATAAGAAAGCAATTAATCAAGGGTTTTATGCAATTAATCTAATCTAAGGATTCTATTTTATATGTGTGCAATTCTTTTTCAAAAGAATAATAAATGCTTCAACAAATGAGTTTTTATAGTAACACCAGAGTCATTAATCCACTTTAGGCTATGTTCAATTTAATCTAGATAAAAAATATTACGAAATAATTCATGATATAATTGGTGAGTCACTAACCATAATTCTAAGTTACCCTCACGGGCATCATTACTACAGAATGAAAGAGGTAACAATATAAGTCTAACATGGAATAATTTAATTACTAGTAGGCTTCTCCTGAAGTCAATACATTTAGTTTTGTAGGCCCATCGTATATCCTTATGTCAAATGCAACTATCATGGGCATCGAAACCACCAAATAAAAATTCCTACGGTAAAATAACTCTAAATAGTAGTAAAGAGAAGTAGGGTCAAGTTTACAGGGATTAGTTATTGTGATCAACTTTTGTCCTTTTCTTATGAACAGAATTTCTATCGTGGCAATAGTCGTGCCCACGACTCGAAATGGACTTGCTGGAAAAAAAATAAATTAGGGGAGTTGAAAATGTTTGGAAATTAAATAAGTGAGATAGCAGAAATAAAAAATTATATAAATTGTAATATCCAGGATTATGGCTTGTGCATTTTTGCTTAATTGTATGAAGTAGCATGCCTATGTGTGTTGTGAATGTGTTCTATGAATTTTTGTGAACCTAAGTGTGTAGGTGAATGTCCTAAAAAATTATTTGATTTTGAAATTATAAGAGGGAGCTAAGCCTGATAGGCCTTAAGGAAATGAGTAGGGGAAATATGACACAAAAATGGGCTTGTCTAAGTGGCTTGGAGGTGCCACTTAGGGCCTTGGTATGTGACGCCTCAAGCAATGGGGAAGGGCTTGGGTTCGAGCCACAAGGGAAGCAAAAAGGGAGCTTTTATTTTGGCGGCATTGGGGAGCAGTAGTGGACGGCATGGGGACTTTGTTTAGATGAGGATTAGATTGGGTTAAATCCTTTTAAAGATTCGGCTAAGCTAAGGCGATAAATGATGATTTAATTAAATTATTTTTGATTATGCAAAGAAGAGAGAAAATAGGAGAAAAGCAAGGAGTAGCTAGTGTTTGAATGCTAGCCGAATTTAGGAAGGGGTTATGTGCCGAAATTTCTCCTCTTCTCATCTTTGTTTCACTTGTGCCGAAAATTCTCAAAGAAAGAGCAACTTGTGTTCTTTCTCTCTTTTTCCTTTTTGCTACTCACTACATAGCCGAATCTCTCTGCAAATCATTCCCTTTTCTTTTCAATTCTCCAAAAGCCAAAAATAGGATTCCCCTAGCCCTTGCCGATTCTCCCTAAGTCCTACACCTTTCTTTTCTTTCCTTGTTGAAGTTGAATCTCTTTAGTAATCATCAAAAGCCAAAAGTTGCCACTCTTTGAATCGATTTCTTCTGCAAGTGTTCTTGACAATTTCGTGAAGGTGGTTGACCAGTTGCGTTTTGGTCTTTCTTATTTGGTAAGGGACCTCTTCTATGTCGATTTACTCTCTTTATTCTTTCTGACTGTTGGAAGTCGAAATCTAATCCCTCCTATCCTTGTTGGCCGAAACTTGAAAGGAGAGTTTCGGGATTTCCATAGTAGCCGACTTCTAAGGAGATCATTCAGGATTTCAGATCTAAGGTAAGTAAGGTGTGAGATTAGGCCGAAGGCCATTTATTTGAATGTTAGATTGGATCTAACATATGTTTATAGGGATTTCGACAGATACCACCATCAAGTAGTTATTTCGAGATTCGGATCCATAAGGTAAATCTGACATTCGGCTAAGGCCATACTTAGTGACTCAGATCTATTTCTTACTTCGTTTAAAAGCCAAAAACTAACAAGTTGAGTGATCTAGTGCTTGCCCAATTGTAAGAAGAGTCATCACAAAGTTTTCGGGATTTGTGTAGTAACCAAATCGACAGCAAGGTAAGAAGCTGGTTGCGTTAATCCTTCGGGATTTGGCTATTTAGCCGAATGGCTTTTTGCTAACATAATTAGGGTTGGACGAATGTAGGAACTAAGGATCTAGAGCTTTAGATCGGGATTTTCGGGATTTCAGTGAACTCGCTAAGTAAACCAGGTGTGTACCCACACTAGATCTTAATAGATTTATGGTAATGTTTTAATATATATGTTTATAATAATGTGAAAAGTGGCCAAAGGTACCATGCAATGGAACAAAGTACTCAGGTACGTAACCTTAACATTATGTTAATAAATGTTATGAACATGTCATATATGGCATATATGTGAATATTGGTGAGAATGTAAAATAAAGAATGTGGCATAATCTTTGCATGATTTGTATGACATGAGGCACGTGGGTGATTATGAAAGTGGAAGTGATTTGGTGGTTTATACCACACATATCTGAATGTGGTGACTTATGTCACAAAATTATTATTATCCGGTGGCTATGCCACGAACTTATAAGGGCGATGTGCCAGTCGACTGCAGCGACTGCCTTCGATGGTGTGTAGCGGATGGAGGGTCGACTTAGTAGTCCCCACAGTGTGATGGTTGGTACGGGTGATGTGTAGCGGATGGTATCTAGGTTTGGGTTCGGGTTTGCATCATTATATTTAACTGTTGTATGTATATGTATGATCTGATATGCCTGAATCGTTGGGACTTAGTGTGGGTTGGTACACATTGAGTCTGTTTGACTCACCCCGTTGTGGGATATTTTTCAGGTGACACTCAGTGATGGACCGGGTCGGCAGGAGCTTAGTGGTGGCCATGCTCAGCTTAAAGTTATTCATTTAAAGACTATTTATTTAAGTACTTTGGATTTATTTCGGTTTTTATATTGATGTAATAAGGCCTTTACTACTAAACTGTTTATGCATGCGTATTAATTGTTTTAGTATAATACAATTTTTATCAAATCAAAGTTTAAGTAATGTTTTCCAAATAAAATCTAAATGTGACACTTAATCACAAATGGTCTTCAAAATAAAAGGGTAAACCTTAATAACTCGACAATACTTTTAACCTTATTGTTTTCAAGCATTTTAATTAAGTTTATTAAAAATCTAGACTTTTCAATTCGAACACAACACATATCGATTTTTCTTCAAAACCACCCAAATTTTCCAAAGTGACAAACAAGTTTTGAAATGTTTTACTCTAGGAACATACCAGATCTGGTCGAGGCTCGTGGGTCGGGTTTGGGGTGTTTCAGCTTGGTATCAGAGCCCAATTTTAAACTCTCGGCCTTGGGTTTCAGCCCACAATGTTTTCAAAATTAAGCCAAAATGCATTTTGTGAAAATTTTTGTGAAATGAGCAGGTTTTCTGGAATGGCACCTGAGTCTCCGACCCGAAGTCCACCAAGTAAGTACCCCTAACTATTGTGTGATTTATAGTATGATTTGTAGAAGGGTATAACGGGAACGTAGATTAGTATGATAAGTACTTGAACCCTAGGATTAGTCTACCCCAACACAAGAATCACATAAAACTTTAATGCCTAACTAAACAAACCTGTGGCAAAGTCGCCGAGTTAGGGTGTGGCAACCATTATGCGCATGTCTAGGATTGGATTTAGGAAGAGCCTGGTATTTAAGCGGTCCTAGTGACTCACCTCCTCTTCGCTCGAATCCTACCTGGTGCGTAGTGACGGTTCACCCTAACCAAGAGGACTTATTCACGGGCTAAATTCAATAATTAAAACCCGAAAGGGACTAGCCATATTTTTATAAAACCCTAGTTTAGAAATTCTCAAATTACCCCTTTGATTTGTAACAACTATTTTATAAAATTTTTCTGAAATATTCCCGATTTACAAAATTACCTAAATACCCCTGGATGTAAAATTACTAAAATGCCCCTGGTTTGGAAAAAAAAGAAAAAAATTTTATTACCATACTACCCTCAACTTTTACTAAGATATTTTTCAAAATACCAGAAACCTCTATTTTGCAAAATACCAAGATACCTTGATTTGGAAAAATTTACTGAATTACCCCTGGTTTACGAAATTACCAAAACAACCCCGATTTCCAAAATTTCCGCAATACCTTTGATTTGAAAAATTTATCTTTCAAAAATACCCATGAGTTTTAAAATTTCGGAGTGCCTTTTTAGATTTTTGGAAATTACCCCCATTTATTACCAAAATACCCCTGTAGGACAAATGACGAAAATACCCCTAGGATAGGAACAGACAAAAATGTTCGAAGAGTGAATGTGTATGGTAGATATTACTGAATGGATGTGTTTCTTTGAATTAGGATAGAAGACTTGAAACTTTGGATGATCGAAAGAACTACTACTAAAACTTCATTTCATAAAATTTCTTCGCGGATAATCATTGGAACAAAATACTAATGCATAAAATTTCTTAAATCAGATTAAAACGCGATCATAGAAATAAGCTCTAGGGGATGTGGTCGTAATGTGTGAGGACGTGGTAGAGGCAGGATGACCGTATCGGAACCCGTTAGATCAGGTCAAGGGTCTGAGAATGAGGTACCACCACCACCCCCACCACCAGCAGTTGGTGTTGAGAAGCAAGATCAGACGGGGGATGATGCTGTATCGCAGGCGATGCTGCGAGTTCTTGAGATGGTGGCTAGAGCAGGTGGAGGTATAGGAGCTCGAAAATCTGTACCCGAGCGACTCCGAGCCAATGGAGCTGAGGTGTTCCGTGGCGTATCTGGTGTGGCACCCAGTACTGCTGAGTATTGGTTGGAGGCGATCGAGTGAATTATGGATGAGCTGGATCTGACTGCTGAGGAAAAACTGAAAGGAATGGTGTCGCTTCTTCGCGATGAGTCATATCAATGATGGCTCACAGTTCGGGATGGTGCTACGGCTGAGGAACTCACTTGGGAATATGTTAAGACGGCATACCAGAAGAAGTATGTTGGTACTAACTACATTGATGCGCAGAGGAAGGCATTTCTGGGGCTGGTTCAAGGGAACAAGTCCGTGGCGGAGTACGAGGCTGAATTCTTAAGGTTGAGCTGGTATACTCGAGGGATAGTGGCTACGGAGCATGAACGATGTGTCCGGTTTGAGGACGGACTGAGAGATGATCTGAGGTTATTGATAGCCCCACAGCAAGAGCGGGAATTTGCTGTGTTGGTAGAGAAGGCTAAGGTAGCCGAAGGGATTAAGGACTCTGTGAGGCAGAACACGGATCAGAATAGGCAGAAGAGAGGCTTTGGATCAGCAGGGTCATCTGGGAACGTTCAAAAGAGGCCTAGAGTTGATGGGCCGCGAGGTCAACAGGCCGCGACAGGAGGGCAGTATCGTACTTGTGCTCAGTGTGGGAAAATGGACTTAGGGGAATGTTGGAAGAAAATGGGAGGATACTTTAAGTGCGGGTCTAAGGATCACATGATTAAGGACTGTCCTATGAAACCAGATGGGAGTCGACCAGCAGCTCAGGGTGTTAATCAGGCTAGAAGAGGTGGACAACAGCCTCAGTGGGGTCGAGGTGCGAATGGCCGAGGTAATGGTGCTGGAAGAGGAAGAGGAACCCCGGGCAGAGGTGTTGGTAATACAGAGGTAAGACAGCCAGGTCTGGTGTATGCTGTTCGCCGTAGGGAAGATGGAGACGCACCGGACGTCATAACCGGTACGTTCCTTATTTTTGGCAAGCCTTACTTTGCTTCGATTGATGTGGGTTCTACCCATTTTTATGTTGTATGTAGAGTAGTGGAAACTCTAGGCATAGCCTCTGAACTGTCTAATAGGGAGATGACTGTAGTAAGCCCACTAGGTCAAACTGTAGTGGTGAATAAGATATTTCGGAGTGTACCTCTAGATATTCAGGGAGTGATATTCCCTGCCGACTTAATGGAACTACCCTTCGGAGAATTCGATCTTATACTTGGCATGGACTGGTTAGTGGAACATCGAGCCATATTGGATTGTGCTGCTAAACGAATGGAGTTAAGGACGTCGGAGGATGAGGCGGTAATTATGATAGGAGAAAGAAGAAACTACCTGTCTAACGTAGTTTCAGCACTAAAGGCTGATAAGATGGTTCAGAAAGGATGCAAGGCATTCTTGGCTTTCGTTAGTGCGTTGGATGCAAAAGAAGGGGGAGTTAATGGAGTTAGAACAGTAAGGGAATTTGTGGATGTTTTTCCGGAGGAGTTACCTGGAATACCCCCGGATAGGGAAGTGGAGCTAGGAATTGATTTGCTGCCTGGTACAGCTCCTGTGTCAATTGCTCCGTATAGAATGGCGCCAAAGGAGTTGGTTGAGCTCAAGGCTCAAATCCAAGAATTGCTTGATCGTGGGTTTATCCGACCCAGTGTGTCTCCATAAGAAGCACCGGTCTTGTTCGTGAAGAAGAAGGACGAAACTATGCGTATGTGCATAGATTATCTCAGTTGAATAAGCTGACCATCAAGAACAAGTACCCTTTGCCAAGGATAGACGACTTGTTCGATCAGCTTAAGGGGGCCGCGGTATTCTCAAAAATAGATCTACGGTCTGGATATCATCAGCTTAAGGTGAAGGAGGCAGATATCCACAAGACGACTTTCCAGACAAGATATGGGCATTTTAAGTTTGTAGTAATGCCGTTTGGTTTGACGAACGCCTCAGCTGCGTTCATGGATATGATGAACCGGGTTTTTCAACCTTACTTGGATCGGTTCGTCGTGGTGTTCATCGACGACATCCTAGTGTATTCCAAGTCAGAGGAAGAACATGACGAGAATCTTTGGATAGTGTTGCAAGTATTAAGGGAGAAGAAGCTCTATGCCAAATTCAGCAAGTGTGAATTTTGGCTTAAGGAAGTTGCGTTCTTAGGACATGTAGTGTCTACAGAAGGAATAAGGGTGGATCCTAGGAAGATTGAGGCAGTGTTGGATTGGAAACCACCTAAGTCTGTGGCTGAGGTTCGTAGTTTCTTGGGTTTGGTACGCTACTACAGAAGGTTTGTGGAAGGATTCTCATCGATAGCCGCACCTTTGACAAAGTTGTTGAGGAAGGAAGTACCTTTCGTATGGACGGATAAGCAACAGGAGAGCTTTGAGAAGCTTAAGAGGGTTTTGACTGAAGCTCCAGTTTTGATTCAGCCTGAGGCAGGAAAGGATTTCGTGGTGTATTGTGACGCTTCTCATACAGGTTTGGAATGTGTTTTGATGCAGGACGGAAAGGTAGTCGCTTATGCGTCTCAACAATTAAGGCCGCACGAGGTTAACTACCCGATGCATGATTTGGAGCTGGCGGCTGTGGTCTTTGCTCTTAAGGTATGGAGGCACATCTTTATGGAGAGAAGTCAGTGATTTATACAGACCACAAGAGCCTTAAGTATCTGCTGACTCAGAAGGAGTTGAACGTGAGACAGCGAAGGTGGGTGGAATTATTGAAAGACTACGATTGTTCTATAGAGTATCACCCGGGCAAGGCGAATGTAGTGGCGGATGCCCTAAGTCGGAAAGTAGTGTGGATCTGAGGGTGATGGTTGCACATCTGAGCTTGTATGATGATGGAAGTCTGCTGGCAGAATTGCAAGTCAAACCGACATGGTTGAATGAGGTGGAGGAAAGTCAGTTAATGGATGAGGATCTAAGTACTAAGTTACGGCAAGTACAGAGTGGAGAGTTGGAAGATTATGGTATTAATGACGAGGGAGTATTGTGTTTCAAGGGTAAGGTCTGTATGCCGAAGAATGAGGAGTTAAGGCAGAGGATTCTTCAGGAATCGCATAGTAGCCCTTATGCTATGCATCCTGGAAGAAGTAAGTTGTACAGAGATTTAAGGGAACAGTTTTGGTGGCCTGGACTTAAGTGGGAAGTTACAGAGTTTGTAGGCAAGTGCTTGACCTATCAGCAAGTCAAGGCTGAACACCAAGTTCCGTCAGGGTTACTTCAACCGATAAAGATTCCGCAGTGGAAGTGGGAGAGAATCACCATGGACTTCGTTAGTGGGCTTCCCCTTACGCCTACTAAGAAGGAATCGGTATGGGTGATAGTGGATCGGTTGACAAAGTCCGCGCATTTCATTCCAGTGCGGGTTGATTATTCTTTGCAGAAGTTGGCAAAGTTATATGTGGCAGAAATTGTGAGGTTGCATGGAGTGCCGGTATCGATTATCTCAGATAGGGATCCAAGGTTCACGTCTCGATTTTGGAAAGCGTTACATCAGGCTTTAGGCACCAGATTAGACTTCAGTACAATATTCCATCCGCAGTCAGACGGTCAGTCTGAACGAGTAATCCAAGTGTTAGAGGATATGCTGAGGGGATGTATGATAGACTTCAGAGGAAGTTGGGAAGAATATTTGCCTTTAGCAGAATTTGCGTACAACAACAACTATCAGGCTAGCATTCGGATGGCACCATATGAAGCGTTGTATGGACGAAGGTGTCGCACTCCTACGTGTTGGACAGAATTAGGGGAACGTCGAGTTTTGGGTCCAGAGATTGTGGCAGAATCCGAAGAGAAGGTTGAGTTAATTCGAGCACGGTTGAAGGAGGCATGTGATAGGCAAAAATCGTATGCAGATCTTAAGCGGAAGGAAATAGAATTTGATGTGGGAGATCAAGTGTTTCTTAAAGTGTCGCCTTGGAAGAAGGTGATGAGATTTGGTCGCAAAGGGAAGTTAAGTCCAAGGTTTATAGGACCTTATCGGGTATTGAAGCGAGTTGGACCAGTGGCATACCAGTTAGAGTTGCCTTCGGAATTGAAGCAGATGCACGACGTATTCCATGTGACCATGCTACGTCGTTATCGATCGGATCCATCTCATGTAATACCGGTTGAAGAGGTGGAGCTAAGGCCAGATTTGTCCTACGAGGAGGAGCCGATTCAGATTTTGGAACGAGATGTGAAAGTGTTACGGAGGAAGTCAGTTCCTCTAGTCAAAGTGTTATGGAGAAATCATGGATCGGAAGAAGCTTCTTGGGAGCCAGAAGAAGCAATGCGACAGCAATACCCTCACTTATTTTTGCCAGGTAATTTCGAGGACGAAATTATTTTAAGGGGGTAGAACTGTAATATCCAGGATTATGGCTTGTGCATTTTTTGCTTACTTGTATGAAGTAGCATGCCTATGTGTGTTGTGAATGTGTTCTATGAATTTTTGTGAACCTAAGTGTGTAGGTGAATGTCCTAAAAAATTATTTGATTTTGAAATTCTAAGAGGGAGCTAAGCCTGATAGGCCTTAAGGAAATGAGTAGGGGAAATATGACACAAAAATGGGCTTGTCTAAGTGGCTTGGAGGCACCACTTAGGGTCTTGGTATGTGACGCCTCAAGCAATGGGGAAGGGCTTGGGTTCGAGCCACAAGGGAAGCAAAAATGGAGCTTTTATTTTGGCGGCATTGGGGAGCAGTAGTGGACGGCATGGGGACTTTGTTTAGATGAGGATTAGATTGGGTTAAATCCTTTTAAAGATTCGGCTAAGCTAAGGGGATAAATGATGATTTAATTAAATTATTTTTGATTATGCAAAGAAGAGAGAAAATAGGAGAAAAGCAAGGAGTAGCTAGTGTTTGAAGGCTAGCCGAATTTAGGAAGGGGTTATGTGCCGAAATTTCTCCTCTTCTCATCTTTGTTTCACTTGTGCTGAAAATTCTCAAAGAAAGAGCAACTTGTGTTCTTTCTCTCTTTTTCCTTTTTGCTACTCACTACATAGCCGAATCTCTCTGCAAATCATTCTCTTTTCTTTTCAATTCTCCAAAAGCCGAAAATAGGATTCCCCTAGCCCTTGCCGATTCTCTCTAAGTCCTACACCTTTCTTTTCTTTCCTTGTTGAAGTCGAATCTCTTTAGTAATCATCAAAAGTCGAAAGTTGCCACTCTTTGAATCGATTTCTTCTGCAAGTGTTCTTGACAATTTCGTGAAGGTGGTTGACCAGTTGCATTTTGGTCTTTCTTATTTGGTAAGGGACCTCTTCTATGTCGATTTACTCTCTTTATTCTTTCTGACTGTTGGAAGTCGAAATCTAATCCCTCCTATCCTTGTTGGCCGAAACTTGAAAGGTGAGTTTCGGGATTTCCATAGTAGCCGACTTCTAGGGAGATCATTGGGGATTTCAGATCTAAGGTAAGTAAGGTGTGAGATTAGGCCGAAGGCCATTTATTTGAATGTTAGATTGGATCTAACATATGTTTATAGGGATTTCGACAGATACCACTATCAAGTAGTTATTTCGGGATTCGGATCCATAAGGTAAATCTGACATTCGGCTAAGGCTATACTTAGTGACTCAGATCTATTTCTTACTTCGTTTAAAAGCCGAAAACTAACTAGTTGAGTGATCTAGTGCTTGGCCGATTGCAAGAAGAGTCATCATAAAGTTTTCGGGATTTGTGTAGTAACCAAATCGGCAGCAAGGTAAGAAGTTGGTTGCGTTAATCCTTCGGGATTTGGCTATTTAGCCGAATGGCTTTTTGCTAACATAATTAGGGTTGGACGAATGTAGGAACTAAGGATCTAGAGCTTTAGATCGGGATTTTCGGGATTTCAGTGAACTCGCTAAGTAAACCAGGTGTGTACCCCACACTAGATCTTAATATATTTATGGTAATGTTTTAATATATGTGTTTATAATAATGTGAAAAGTGGCCAAAGGTACCATGCAATGGAACAAAGTACTCAGGTACGTAACCTTAACATTATGTTAATAAATGTTATGAACATGTCATATATGGCATATATGTGAATATTGGTGAGAATGTGAAATAAAGAATGTGGCATAATCTTTGCATGATTTGTATGACATGGGGCATGTGGGTGATTATGAAAGGGGAAGTGATTTGGTGGTTTATACCACACATATCTGAATGTGGCGACTTATGTCACGAAATCTGAATGTTGTGACTTATGTCACAAAATTATTATTATCCGGTGGGTATGCCACGAACTTATAAGGGCGATGTGCCAGTCGACTGTAGCGACTGCCTTCGATGGTGTGTAGCGGATGGAGGGTCGACTTAGTAGTCCCCACGGTGTGATGGTTGGTACGGATGATGTGTAGCGGATGGTATATAGGTTTGGGTTCGGGTTTGCATCATTATATTTAATTGTTGTATGTATATGTATGATCTAATATGCCTGAATCGTTGGGACTTTGTGTGGGTTGGTACACATTGGGTCTATTTGACTCACCCCGTTGTGGGATATTTTTCAGGTGACACTCAGTGATGGACCGGGTCGGCAGGAGCTTAGTGGTGGCCATGCTCAGCTTAAAGTTATTCATTTAAAGACTATTTATTTAAGTACTTTGGATTTATTTCGGTTTTTATGTTGATGTAATAAGGCCTTTACTACTAAACTGTTTATGCATGCGTATTAATTGTTTTAGTATAATACAATTTTTATCAAATCAAAGTTTAAGTAATGTTTTGCAAATAAAATCTAAATGTGACACTTAATCACAAATGGTCTTCAAAATAAAAGGGTAAACCTTAATAACTCGACAATACTTTTAACCTTATTGTTTTCAATCATTTTAATGAAGTTTATTAAAAATCTAGACTTTTCGATTCGAACACAACACAGATCGATTTTTCTTCAAAACCACCCAAATTTTCCAAAGTGACAAACAAGTTTTGAAATGTTTTACTCGAGGAACATACCAAATCTGGTCGAGGCTCGTGGGCCGGGTTTGGGGTGTTTCATAAATCGAAAATAAAATAAAATTAGAAAATGAATTTGAATTCTGTAAACAAAATTATAGAGCCTTAGCCCTAGACTTGGTGAATTTTAGTTTCTGAATCGATCCTCGAAAATGAGTTTTCTCCACCAAACAACAAGCTAGTTATAACGGCTAAGGACGTCCTAACCACCAATTCTTCCTTTCGTTGTCGATTCTGGTACAACCTGCAAACCAACCATTACCGATTGTCTAACGGCAATACACGTGTTCGCAATTCAAGACCCCGGTAGCGTTGCATTCTGAAGAACCCAACTAGGATCAACAATCTCAACCGCGCAAGACATTTAAATCCGAACACCATCTCCCTTGATGAAAACCCCACTAGTATGACCCTGCCAAGATATGCCAATTTGTTGGCGGGAATCCAAATATAGCACGACCGACTCGACTTCCTAACTGTATGCCAAAACAACTCCAACCCAACACGTCTTTTGAGTTGAAATCAAGTTAACTTTAAGGGATGAATTTGTCAATCCCAATATTTCGAAAAGACGGTGAATACCATTATGAAAGATTTTTAGTGTGGATACATTTCTCACGATTCTTGACCAGAAAGAATATCGGCCTAAAGCTAAGTAGAGATTTAGTAAATCATGAAATTAATCATGCTTTTTGTTGGATTATGGAAATAGCTTAAATGAAAATAGTGGTAGATGAAATAAGGGAAGGACTTGAGAAATAATTAACCCTAAATATTGAAAAGGAAAAGAAAGTGCTACTATTTCGCGCAAAAAAAATATAGAAATGAGTTGATTTTTTTATTCAATTTCTAGGTATTCAAGGTGTCTTTTCAAGTCCACCATACACCCTATTTATATACAAACCATATACTAAAATTAGACTAATTCGCCCTACCCATTAATTACATGAAATAAAATATTTTATTTTATTTTCTAAATTTGACTTTTACAAGGTCAAAAATCTTATTAGCCTTTAAATGTCTCCAAATTTTTGTCTTGGCCCATTTTCTGTTGTTCATTCTCCAACTGAATCCTTTTCTGGTTGTTTTTGCATTAAATCATTCGAATTTTGTTCCTAACAAGATTTAAACACAAAATTCATCAATTAGCAGAAATTAATTCAAGAACAAGTTGATTTGAGCATGTAAAATATGTAAAATAAAAAATCTATCAAACTCTAAAGACTATGTGAAGTAACAACATTAAGTATATACTGAAACAATTTAATCATGTATTCCTGAAGTTATGTAAAGCAATAGGTACCTCCCGACATAATCGTTAAATTTAATCAATTAATCCTTTAATCAATTAATCATATACTAGTAAAGTATTTTGTCAATTAGAAACCATCTTCCCAGATAAATTGACTAACTCAATTACTTATTAAACTCACGTAGAATTAATAAGCAAACATGATTTTACATGACTAGTGAACACAACCAAATGCACAAAATAATTTTTTCGAACTTCATTGAACAGAAACAGAAGTTTCATAATAATTCCAGTATAGCAAGATTAAAACATGGTACTTGATAACAAAACACAAGAACACAAAGTAATCATATTTTCAATCAACAAGAACACAACAAGAATTCTAAAGAGTAAATGGAAACAGAGTTGTTTCACAGCGGATGTCGCGGTGGTGTGCACAATTTCTCCTTCTTCTCCTCCTTGGGACGCCACAACCTATCTTGAAGGAAGTTTATTGCTTAAATTACCCACACTCAAGAAGCTTACTTATCTTGAAAAAGAAAAGGAAACAAAATCTCTAAAAGAGAGAATGAGAGAACATGGGAGAGGGAGAGAATGAGAGTGAATTGGATGCCCCAAATGAATGAGTGAAGGGGCCTATTTTTACTAAAGGGGGGTTAGCTTTAAGCTGCTAAAAGTAGCATTTAAAATCCCCCCTTTTACTCCCTCGTATGGTCAGCCACTTGAAAGGTGGAAGAGAGGTTTGTTTGTCTTGTTATTTTTAGTGCTAAAAATAGAAAACTTAAATAGTGGAGAGGTTTAAACGAGATTTTTGGGAAGTTAAGGGGTTGTTTACAATTAATAAAGTCAGCATTAAATAACTGATTTGGGCTACTAAATAAATGGGCTAATTTGGGTACAAATTTGGACCTCTATTTGCATACGAAACTCCTCCCCTTGAGTGAATATTTCAGCCCTTTCTTCTTGTGTTTAGTTTTCCAATTTTCTTTGATAATTTGTGCATTGCATCTCCATGTTTTTTAGAGTCCAAATTCATCATTTTAGATGTTCCTTGATGTTCGTCTAGTAGCTTATGTGCTGGAATCCAACTCGCCAAACCATCAGGGCCTCAACGAACAAGCTCCAATACTGTCTTTTTTTTTCCACCGATGGCTTTTTAACTATGAATTCGGGTTGAATTTATTTGGACTTGTTGGGAAACTTTTCCTTGTTTTGGATGTGAAATATGCTCATCTTTCATGCTTGGATTAATTAAAATTCAGCTCCTCTTGGTCGGTCATATTTATCACATTTTTGGCTCAATTGATTCTGAATTCATCTTTAACCTACATAATTTCGATCACTGAATTCACTAAATATTTAATAAATATTTATTTTGTAAAATTTAACATAATAATATAATTTAACTTCCAAGAGTCTAAATAAAAAATAAATTAATATTTTTAATAAAAATTGGAAATTAATAATAAATCACCCAGAATTAAGTAGTTATGACGGCTTAAGATAAAATATAGAGTTATCAATGGGATATGTGTATATATAGACTTATAATCCATCTGCAGCTTGCTCCTAGATAATGTGGGATTACTTACTCTTTCAACTAACAACATAATATTAGGCTACACTATATTTTATATTTTCTTTCATTTTCTGATCATGAAATTTTCATATATTTGTACCGTATTTGTGTTAGTTTTCATTTTATAATCATGTATTAATTTATATTTAAAAATCTTATTTACACTTGCAATTTTTTTTATCTTTTTTTACAAATAACAATATAAGATTAAAAGCTACGCAAATTTGTTTTCTCTATAAAAATATAGAAAGTATTCTAGAATATATATTAAATTGAAAATAAGAAGATACGAATGTAGAGTGTTGTA
This sequence comes from Gossypium australe, assembly GCA_005393395.2. NCBI lineage: Eukaryota > Viridiplantae > Streptophyta > Magnoliopsida > Malvales > Malvaceae > Gossypium > Gossypium australe. The sequence continues at coordinate 17,845,415 of CM016619.1, forward strand.
TTTTTGTTTTTATATTGAAATTTTATTTATTTTTAATTATTATTGTTGAGTTCATTTTACTTAATTCATAACCAACTTTGGAGTTTTAGTATTTGTGTAAATAGTAACAAAAAAGTATCATATGATCCCGTAATTTTCACCTATAGTCATGTTTGTTTGGTTTCTTTTATTATTATTATTATTATTATTATTATTATTATTATTATTATTTTTGAATTATATATTTATACTATTGTTGTATAAAAAAAGTTGGAATAAGCAACCTTCAAAATATATATTTTTTGGTTTGATATTTAAATTTATTTTTTTTGTCAAAATACGATTTAAACTATAATTTTATAACTATTATGGCCTATGCTATTATATTTGTTAGAAAAATTCTTTTATCTAATCAAGAGTTGATACATGGCATTTTTAATAATATTAAAAAATTAAATTGAATTGAATTATTATTTAATAATATCTCTCACACACACACTGTACAGGCCCAATTTAGCCCGGGGCCCAACAAAATTCAAAACCAAAATAAACCCAAATAATTTAATAGTCCAAAAATAAAAACAACAGTGTCCATTTACAAGCAAACCAACCCAATGTTGGCCCAAATAAAACTAAACCCGAAGCCCAACTAAACCCTTATCAGAAAAAAAAAAGGAAAATGGCATCAAACCCTAGCCCCTATGTAACATCCTGAAATTGAGCCTAGTAGGATTGGGCCAATTGGACCTTGGGCTTTAAAAAAAAATTGAGTATTATTTTATTACTTGTGTTAGCTCGGGTAGTATTGTTTGTGTGTTAGCATAGTCTTGTGAAGGTTTGATTTTGTTTAGGAAGCTAGAATAATTCTAGTATGGTTTATTTAATGAAGTGGATTAGGTGAGCTTGACACTTAAGTTAATTTAAGTGTTAAATTAAAGCACAAGAGGAATTAGTGGCAAGGTGGATAAGGAGCTTGGAAAGTTGCTTGAGGGAAGTGGTTCGAGCAACATGGAAGGCATTTTGAGAATTTTATATTTTGTGCATCCTAGCATTAATGGACGGTCAATTCAAATTTATGATGGGTTGGACTTTCAACTTTTGGCAAGTAGAATATTTGCTTAAGGTAAGTTTGATGTTTGGGAAAGAAATCAAAGATTTTAAGGCTAATGGGAGAAAATAAGGCATGATGTGGGGTGTCTTGCTATGGTAAGAATTGAGTGGTAAGTTTTGACTTGGGAGATCATGTATGTGGATGGCATGTAAGGCTAGGGGGTGTCCGAATTTTGATAGGTAGTTTGGGGGGGGGGGAATTGGTTGGTCATTTTAGTATTTTTGTGCATCTTTTTCCTTTGTCCAAATATTTTCTCTTAGCCGAAATTGTCAATTGGCATTTGGTAAAAACTTTGCTTTGTTTTGGCCATTACATTTTTGACCAAATTGGTACTTTTTATTTCTTCTTTTCCTCTCAAGTTTTACTCTCTTTTGGTACCAAAATATTGTCACTTTTGAAGACATTTATCATTTCTTTTCTTCCTCTCTAGTGCCGAATCCATTCTATCACCAAAAGCATTTCTCATATTTTCTTTTTCTTTTTCATTCTCTTTTTCTCTTCTCTTTCTTTCTCATAGCCGAAACTATTCTATACTTTTCACCATTGCTCTTTCTTTTCTTTTGATTAAAAACTGAAACCATCATATTTGAAACCACCATCTTTTCTCTTCTTTTGTTAAAGTCGAAATCACCATTCCTTTTCTTTTAATTTGTTAAGGCCGAATTCCTTTATAGTTCAAGTAGGGGTTAATCAATCTTCGTGTTTCGGGTAAGGATTATCTATCAATCGTTTTTCTTTATTTTCCCTTGGATTAACCGATTTTAGGAATCTAATTCTCTTACTTTTCCATGGCCAAATCTTTGAAGGAGGATTTCGGGGTTTCTTGTAGTCGACGTTTAGAGAGAGATCGTTCGGGATTTGAATAATCCAAGGTAAGAAGATGTTGATATTCGGCCTAAGGCCATATCTTTTAGTGATAACCGATTTCTCACATAGTGATATGTAGGTTCTGTCGACGTTGTAGGCAAGAGTCGGAAATCCTAAATATTCCATCGCTCTTTGTGTTTGCAAGGTGTGTAACTTATACTAAACTTCTAATAGATTAATAGCTTTATTGATAAAAATGTGTTTATATAGAAATATAAATGATTATGGCTTCGAGTACCATTCAATGGTACGGTGAATTGAGGTACGTTATTCCTTCGTACTATGTATGATTTTAATATGAAACATATTCGATATTTGATTATGATTTTTGGGATAATGTACAAGGCATGATATTTGCATCGTTAATAATGCTATATGCATAATATGAAATGTGTCCGATTCCGATATGATTATGGGGTATATGGCATGATAATGAAATAATATGTTATTGCATGGGCATATGGGTAATATTGAAAGGGGAAGTGTTCCGGTGGTTTTACCATATTATCCGGTGACTTCGGTCACGATATTATGAATCTGGTGACTTCGGTCACGATATTATGAATCCGGTGACTTCAGTCACGATATTATGAATCCGGTGACTCTGTCACGATTATCTGGTGGCTATGCCACGATTATAATGGCGATGTGCATGTTGACTGCAGCAACTGCCTTCGATGGTGTGTAGCGGATGGAGGGTCGATTTAGTAATCCCCACGGTGTGATTGGTAGGTACGGGTGGTGTGTAGCGGATGGATATCTAAGTTGGGTTCGGGATTGCATTTCATTTTATATGTACATGTGATTTAATCAATTATTATTTGATTTGTTATTTTAATGGGCTTTATTGCTATGATCGATTGGACTTTTAGTGTATTGTTACACATTGAGTCTGTTGGCTCACCCTTCAGTGGGATATCTTTTCAGGTGATTCGTGAGATCGCGGATAAGGAGCCGGATGAACTCGAGGAGGCCATGCAATAAAATTTGGTTTTACATGAACTTCCATTTGGGTATTTTATTTTAATTTGGTTTTCATATTTTTATGGATTTGTAATAAGGCCTGTTTATTTATGTTTTGGATTATTTATATGTTTTGGATTTGATTTAAATTTGGCTTACAAATTTACATGTTTGATATAATAATTTGAGCATAAAGTTTTCTAAATTACAAAATGCGACGGTTTTTAAAACGTTACCATCGGGTAACATAAATCATATGATAATTTTAACATCTTAAGTATTTTCGATAACTCATACTATTTTTATAAAACTCAACCTTTCCAAATTTCTTTTAGATACAGTTTTCAACCTAATCACTTTGGTTTCTTTAAAATATTAAAAGGTTTTCTAATCTATGGATTTGCAACTAAGTTTTTAAGACTTATTTTGAGGTTTTCAAAAGTAAATTATCAGCTTTCAATTTATTATACACTTGTTTTCTACAAACAAAGTTCAACAAAGAGTTTTTCACAAAAATTTAATCGTTAACTCGTTTTTCTTCAAAATGTTTTCCTTCGTGGCATGCCGGATTCGGTCATGGCATATTGACCGGGTTTGGGGTGTTACACCCTAAGTGTCTCAGCCACCGCATGCTAGCAGCCTAGGCCTGTCTTGACCAACACCGCGCATTCGTCCATCAACTCCATGCCTCGCATGCCTCCGCTCGTGACCTACAAGGACAAAGGCGACAACAACACGCAAGTAAAAACAACAAGAAAGAAAACGACAAACGAAACAAAGAAAACAAAATGAAAAAAACAAAATGGCAGAGACACAACAGAAAAAAACAAAAGGGGATCTGCGCAAATCGGTTATAAAAACATTGAATAGACAAACATTGAATCTTTTTCTTCTTCTTTTTTTGGACGAACATTTGAGTAATAAGAAAATAGAATAGAAAAAGGTGGATTTCGTTTTTCTTTCGGTTTTACTTTTTATTATAGCTGTTTTATATTTTATATTTTGTTATTTTTAAACTTTTAAAAACGAAATAGTAATAAAAAGGAGAAAAGGGACCTTACCTGAACCCACAGACGCGTTGTCGGAAAGCTCATTCTGTCATCGCAAATTGGGTTCGAAAACGGGGTTCAATGGCTTGGCTTCAAAGGCGCTTTGAATCGGAGGCTAAGCGCCTCTCTTGCGCGCCGTTGGCCGCCATGCTATGATGGTGCAACGGACAATAGACAAACGCGCCGGAAGAACCCACTCGCCGGAGAGAGGGAGAGATGAGAGGAAGAGAAGTTTTTTTTTTCTCTTGAGTGGCTGCTGTGTTAAAAGAAAATTTAGGGCTAAATTGTGTAAAAAAATTGGGTCTTTTAATATTGAATGAAACGGTGCCATTTGCTCCAAGGGAATCTGCGCATATCCCTTAAAAGGGATAATTACGCGCTTGGTCCCCCTTTTTACAGTGCTAGTTGATCAAGTCCCCTTTCGCATTCTTTCTTTTTTTTAAAAAAAATTTTACCCTATTATTTCTATTGCATTTTAATCCGGTCCCTGTCCCTTTTCCACCTTAATTTATTGCAATTTTGGTCCTCATTTTTTTATTCTGATTTCAATTAAGTTTCCAACCTGTTTAAAAGTTTATTTATTTATTTTTCTTCAAAACTTTATTATTATTATTATTATTATTATTATTATTATTATTATTATTATTATTATTATTATTATTATTTATTTTAAAGTTTTTGTATATTATTTTTATTAAACTTTATGTACTGTTGATTTTAAATTTGACATTATTTTAAAATTTTTTCATATATTATTTACTTTATTTTTTATGTATTCTTTATTAAAAATCATTTTGTTAATTATTTTAAATTGTTTATGTATTATTTCTTTTAAAATTGTTTAGTTCACTATTCTTTGACTATTAATGTTGATGTTTAAATAATGTAAGCTATGTGATTGCCATTCTTGTGTATATTATAATTTTTTTGTTCGTATTCCCATATCATTAATATTATCATCATTGTTATTATTGTTTATATTATTGTTCCATTATCGTTATTATTATTCATGCATGTTAATATTTTAGATTAACGGTTCCAATGTTATGTATTATGTATTATTTATCGTTACGCCAAATTTGTGTCACATTACCATTATTCGTCGAGCATAATCCCCATTCATGCTTTAAATAATGTTTCTTTAAAACATAATCTACCGAATGTGTATCATTTTTAAAATTTTTATAAATTTCATCAAAAAACAAAAGTTTTCAAAATAAGGCAATATTCTATATTTGGAAACCCGAGAGATCGTGCCCTACGTGCTGGGTTTCGGTTTTTCGCTTGGCCAAACAATCGAATATCCTTTTGATATTTTTAATGCATGAGTCTCGGGAATTATGAGATGATCTTGGATTCGAGGATTTAAATTATCGTGTCCTAATGTACTGGATGTGATATTTTGTTCCTGCGGAGCGAGAAAATCTTGATATTCAATTCGAAAAAAGTCAAATATTTCTAAACGAGATTGAATTTTTAAATTCTTTTTAAAATTTTCAACTTTCGACATCGAGACATTAATTAATCAATTTGGTACCAATTTTGGGCGCGACGAGGGTGCTAACCCTTCCTCGCACGTAATCGACTCCCGAACCCGTTTTCTCAAATTTCGTAGACCAAAAACACTATTTTAGTAAACCAAGACGTTTTATTAAAACAAAGGTGATTCGGTCACACCAAATAAAGATCCGTGGCAACTCCTGTTTTATTTTCGTTTTCAAAACCCCAGTCGATTCCTGTTTTCAAAAAAATGGTTTCGACAGCTTGGCTACTCCACTGGGGACAAAATAAGAGAGTCGAGCCACGACTTGATTACTTTTTATCTCTTTGTCGTAATTTGAAAACTCGGTTTAAATATACGATCCTTTTGTTGCATTTCATCCATCTTTGTTACGATCTTCATCATTGTGGTTTATAATTGTTGTGTTGGTTTAAGTTTTGGTATCTTCTGCACATTGCATCGCTTGATTGGTTGATCTTACCCTTTTACGTAGGAGTGAGAAGCTACTCCTTTGTGAGGTTTTCACCTCCGTGCAGGATAGTGGATCGCTTTCGAGATATATCCGTACCTATGTCTTCGTGAGATTTTTATCTCCATGCAGCCATAGGGAAATGTATTCCCCTGAATTAAACTCGGACTATATGAACCTATAATGGGTGAAGATCGAGGAATTTGCTGGTTCGGGTACCTCTCTTTAGAACCAAACCACATATAGTGAACCTTAAGAACCAACCCTAGGTAGAACCACGCCAAACCTTAGTGGTAACCTGAATAGGTGTTTGATTATTTCTTGTTTGTTTTGAGTTTTTTGTAAATAGTACTGACTTGTTGTGTTTTGTTGTTATTGCATGGCATTTCATCATAAAAAGGTGTTGATTCACGTTCGGTTACTAGATAGAAAAGCTTAACATGGAAAAGGAGTTTCTTGATTGAGTGGAGGATAATGCGGCCATTCGAATATGGTCTGAGAGGATACAGCAAAAGAAAGGAGACAGTCTGATCGTGGGATATGAATCAGAGTTGTGGGATGTCACCCGTGTCAGTGTGACTCAGAATAACCTGCAAGAATTGAAGGAGATATGGGATTTATGGGGCGACGAGATCAAGCAGCTATTCTACTGTAGTTATGGTGATTTGCCCTATATGCTTGATATCAAGATGGACGAGCTCCTATTCTGAGCTATTACCCAATTTTGGAACCCCGCTTATAGTTGCTTTGCTTTCGGGAAAGTGGATTTGGTACCTATCATAGAAGAGTACACAGCCTTGCTCCGTTGCCCAAAGATTCAAGCTAACAAGGCTTATTCGAGAGCTATTAATGTGCCGACATTCTTAAAAAAGCCGATGAACATTACAGGGATGAGCGAGCAGTGGATTACAGCCCGGATCAAGCAAAAAAGGGATTGTAAGTGCATCCCTTGGAGATATTTGAGGGATTTGATCCTAGCGCATCCTGATATGAAAAAGAGGGTTGACGTTTTCGCCTTAAGCATCTACGGTTTGGTTGTCTTTCCCAAGGCATTAGGATATGTAGAGGTAGCAGTCCCAGACCTATTTGATAAACTTGAAAAAGGAGTCACACACGTCCCTGTAATCTTAGCCGAAACTTTCAAATCATTGAGTGCTTGCCGAAGAGCTGGCGAAAAGAGGTTCATAGGATGTGCCCAGCTTTTGCTATCATGGTTTCATAGCCAATTTTGGAAGGTGGAAAAGGTCTCGTATAAAGTTTTTCCAAGAATTACTCTCCTTTGAAGGAATTAGCGGCTACGCCAAGGCGGGACGACCTTTCTGAAGAGAAATGGATAGCTATTCTCCAGAATTTACAAGTTGAAGATGTTGAATGGAGAGCTCCGTGGATGATCCCTGACGAGATCTTGTATCAGTGTGGAGAGTTTGACTGGGTCCCTTTACTCGGGATATGGGGAGCTGTTGGGTACGCTCCACTACTCGTAATGAGGCAGTATCGAACAAGGCAGTTCATACCTGCGACGCATGGGTTAGCTCAGTGCGAGTTTTCATACAAGGGCGATAATTATAAGAAGAGAGTTCGCGAGATATCGAGTGCGTGGACCCAAACCCAAAGAATGAAGGGACTCGTCGCAGGACCAATGACGACCCCCGAATATGACGGGTAGTGGAGTAAAAGAATCAATGACAATATCCCGATGTCCAGTCAAGGAAACGCTCGGCCAATAGAGGAGCAATTACAAGTAATCCCGTCTGAATTAGAGATCATCAAACAAGATTTCGAGAAAAGGAGTCGGGAATTGGGAAAGAATATAGAGTAGCTAGAGGAGGAAAAGATGCAGTTAGGTTTAGACATCGACATCCACAAGCTCGAGGCCGATAAATTTAGAAAAGGAAAAAATAAGGCCGAAGAGGATTTGGACAGCTTAAAGATGGACTACAAGAAGCTGCGCATGTCAATCAAAACAGCTGGTTTGGGCAAGACATCAGAGTAATGGTGACGGGAAATTAAGGAAGAAAAGACCAGAGCCGATTAGTTGGAAAAAAAGTTCCAAGATGCTCGAGTACGAGAGGACGCTTTGAAAAAGAGTATGTTGGAAAGTCAAAATGAAAAAGAGAGGTTACGCGTCCGAGTAGCAGAATTGGAAAAGTCACTACATTTGCACCGTAGTCGCAACTCGGTACTCGAATTAAGAGCCAGCCAAAACAAGATCGAGGAGCTAAAAGGAAGGATAGAAGAGCTCGAGACTGCACTACGAAATAGTGAACTTCGAGTTGAACTTCTTGAGGCGAATAATGAACATTGGAAAGAACAGCTCCACTGCTCTCAGGAACAGATCAGAGACAGAGATTATGTTATGGGCGAAGCTGTGGCTCAAGTTCGAGAAGTAGCTGATCATTTACAAACCTTGGCAGTTCAGGCTGATGTATTAAGTCTGAAATATGACTTAGAGTCGGATCGAGGCTGGAACTTAGCTTGGCTTCTTAGGAAAGTCAAGGATTTAGGTATTAGGGCGAAGTCGTATATGTAATTTTCCACTCTATGTAAAGAAATTTGTTTTTTAGTGAAGTTTATCTAATGGAATTGAATCTAAATCAACACCTTTTTTGCATTCATCTCATTCATTCGCATTACATTACATCATTTGCATCAAATTCCATAAAAAACCCTAATTGATTAAAATTATGACAGTTACCTTGGAAACCAACGAAAACCCACCAATTACATACCGCTACAATACCCTCCACAAAAAGAAAGCAATGGATCAGAGACTAGAGAGATTAAAACAGATGCAAAAAGATATGCAAGATCAGATGCAAGAACAATTAGCAAAAATGCAGCAAGATATGAGGGATCAGATGCTCGAATCCCAGAGAAATATGATGAACTAGCTGGCCCAACTATTGGCCGGAGGACCCGATAAAGGAAAAAGCCCTACGACCAATCCTGGTGATGATAATGAAGAACATCCCTACCCTTCGAGTTTTACCCTGATAAATACCCAAACGCAACTAGATATAAACCCACAAAGGGTACATGTCACCGTCAGACCCCAATATCATGCTGGTGCTTCGATGCAGATGAATTGTCCAACAGGCTCAGGCTCCAATCTGGGAGATAATCCAGCTAATCCCGTTGTCCCCGACTTCAATGTTTTGGTAGAAATAGAGAAGGCAAGAGTGGATGTGTCTAAACAACTTGAAGAACGGTGTAGATGGTTAGAAGAGAAATTTAAGGCAATGGAGAATGTAGACTACCATGGCGGGGTGAATGCTAAAGACTTGAGTTTGGTCCCAAACCTCAAACTCCCACCGAAGTTCAAGACTCCGGAATTTGAGAAATATAATGGGACTAGCTGCCCGGAAGTTCACATTACGATGTTCTGTCAGAAGATGACAGGATACGTTAACAATGATCAGCTGTTAGTTCACTACTTTCACGACAGCTTGATCAGATCTGCGGCCAAGTGGTACAACCAGCTAAGCCGTGCTCAAATTAATTCATGGAAGGATTTGATACAGGCTTTTATGAAACAATACGGCCATGTGACGGACATAGCACCGGACAGAATAACATTGCAAAACATGGAGAAGAAGCCGAGTGAGAGCTTTAGACAGTACGCCCAGAGGTGGAGAGAAGTAGCGACACAAGTCCAACCCCCTCTTCTAGAGAAAGAAATGACCATACTTTTTATCAACACACTGAAGGCTCCATTCATCAACCACATGCTGGGAAGCGCTACTAAGAGTTTTTCAAACATAGTGATATCTGGAGAGATGATAGAAAACGCAATCCGAAGCGGAAAGATAGACGTAGGGGAAAGCGCTAGGAGACCGGCTCCGAGAAAGAAAGATAACGAAGTGAACAATGTGAGCACATACAAAAAAGGCTATACAAAACCCATCATTGTGAGCCAGCCGAAGACAATAACCACCAGCCATCAAGGCCCCCCAAGGCAAGATTCGTACCCAAGGCCTAACACGGAAAGAATCCAATTCACGCCGATTCCTATGACATATAGGGAGCTGTACCAGAGTCTATTTGACGCACATGTGGTATCCCCATTCTATATAGAACCGCTACAACCCCCATTCCCAAAATGGTATGACATAAACGCTCAGTGTGAGTACCATGCGCGAATAGCGGGGCACTCAATCGAAAACTGTACTGCGTTTAAAAAGTTGGTCGAAAGATTCATCAAAATGGGAATAGTAAATATTGATGACCCATCAAGACCCAACGTAGCAGGAAACCCGTTACCTAATCATTATGATAAAGGGGTAAACGCAGTAAGCGAGAATGGAGGCAAAAGAATCAAGGCTGATCTGGCTGAAGTGAAAACCCCACTGAGATGGGTTCGGAAACAGATGGTAAAAGGGGGTTTAACCACACAAGAATCAGAAGAAGAGCCTGAAGGAGTCAGAAAATACTGCGAGTTCCATACCGAGGAGGACCATGACATCCAAGAATGCACCGAGTTCAGGGCCATAGTGCAAAACCTCATGGATAATAAAGAGATAGAGGTCTGCGCATCAGAGGAAGGATCAACCAAGAAAGTCTACGGGGTCAATCACCCTTTGGTAATTATCTCGCGACCAAGGGTTAGTGAAGCTGGAGTACTAATCACGCCGAAGGTCATAATCCAGAAGCCTGTAGCTTTCCCTTATAAGGACAGTAAAAGTGTAACAGCCTGTTTACGACCCTAATCAGAATGGTGGTTTCGGGACCACGAATCCGAACTAATAGGAATAATTTTTATTATTTTATTATTATTTTTCATGTTTAATATACATGCTTGAACGTGTGCTAATATTTCGTGATATTAATTTTTAGTTAAGGTGAAAATTTTAAGTGAAAGGATTAAATCACATAAGTGGTAAAAGTAGTCAATTATGAAATTTGGTGGCCAGATTGAATGGTCTTCTTTTGCATGGGAATTGAAGTTGCAAATTGACCCGTTTTGGCAAGATAGTGGACGACATTATGCTTTATTTAAGCACTTGCATGTTTATGTTATTTTATTTTAATGAAATAATATATTAACTACTATATTATTATTTCAAATAAAATAAAAGAAACATAATAGTGGCTTGCATGCTCATCTTCTTCCCCACTCTTGACCGAAATAAGAAGAAAAGAAAAAGGAAAAAAAAGCTTCAAGGGGGTTCGGCATATGCATGTTAAAATAGGGTGAGTGTTTAAACTTAGTTTTTTTTTTTAAAATTTTAACATTTTTAGGCTATAGCAAGGTAATTTAGTTAACCCATATACGAATTTTTGAATTGGTTGCATAGTTGGAGTGTTGCCATGGACATAAATTGGGTGTTTGTGTGTGTAGTTAAGGCTAGAACATGTTATATGTATGTTAGATTATAAATTTCTTCTTTGAAATTCTTGATGGAAATTATTTCGATGAAGAATTCGTGAAAAGAAAATTCATAAATAAACTATGTAGCTAGAAAAAAAAATGAAAGAAATGAAATAATATATTATCTATGAATATTCGGCTTTGAGTTGGTGTTGTTGGATTTTTTATATCTTGTGTTTGGAACCTTAAGGACCATATTGTAAGCATGGTAAACTTTAAAATCTTGAGTTTTGGATTTTATTAAATAGAAATGAATGTGAACTAGCTTTATTTGACATTTCTTAGATCGAGAACAAAAAGAAAAGGGGCTAAATCGGGGAAAAGCTAAAGTAAACGAATAGCCGGGAAATTCAAAAACATTGACTTCCGAGGTAAGTTTATAAGCAATTGGGTTGATACAAATTTTATTCTATGTTAAATTGTATATAATTATAAAGTGAATTGATGTATTAAATTTCACAAAGCCGAATATAGCATGGGAAATGTTTATTATATTCAAAAGTGAGATTTGTATATATATGTATCTACGTATGTAAGGTGGATTATTTGGGTTGATACAAATTTTATTCTATGTTAAATTGTATATAATAAAGTGAATTGATGGATGAAATTTCACAAAGCCGAATATAGCATGGGAAATGTTTAATATATTCAAAAGTGAGATTTGTATATATATATATATATATATATATATATATATATATGTATCTACGTATGTAAGGTGGATTATTTGGGTTGATTGAAATTATGTATATGTTCTAATAAATAAATATTCATGAAAAAGAAATGAAATGTGAGTAATGATTGAAATTGAATATGTGAATACATGCACTTGTTAGTATGTATAATGGTATTGCCGAATGTAATGTTATATGATAGAAGAAAGGAGTTGTTTTAAATCTTTAATTATATGTGCATATATATGGATGGCAATGAGATCATGTGTGTAGTTAGTACTGAAGGGAAGATGGGCTAATGGCACTTGTGTGCGGATTTATTCACCGAGCACTGTGTGTGCGAGATCGGTTGAATGGCACTGTGTGTGCGGATTTATTCACCGAGCACTGTGTGTGCCAGATTGGTTGAATGGCACTGTGTGTGCGGGTTATCGGATTTTTTTTTGTTAAAAATAGAGACACTTAATAAAGACAAATGAAAGTGTCAGGTATGTTCATATTGAATAATGGTTGATTATCTTGGTGAAAAATTAAGTAAGTTATTTTGATTTGGGTATGAAGGATATGAATATTTAGTTCTTTTGTTTTGAGTTTGAATGAGCATGAGATTGAGGAATATTAATCTAATATATGTGTCGATATTACGAATTATTCAATGGTTAGATTTTGAAATTTACAGAAAAATGGTGAAATGTGTAGTTGTGCACTTTACCTTTTTGCTTATAACTTACTAAGCTATTTAAGCTTACATGGTGTGTTTGTTACATTGTTTTATAGATCTTTAAAGTCGAGGCTCGAGCTTGAGGATCCTTGTAAAAGTCAAGCACACTATCTATTATTTTGGTACTTTTTGGAAATCAACTTTAAGTTCATGGCATGTATAGGCTAAACTATTATTTTGAGCTTATCTTTTGAATTAAATGTTATAATGCCATGCGAAAATGGATTTATTTCTACCATGAATTAAGTGAATATGTTGAGTTGGTATATATATATATATATATATGATCATAAATTTTTGGTTAAAGGTTGATTAATTTGAATTAGTGCGTCTGTGCGATAATGAATGGCTTGTAACTAGATATAGATGGAGTAGTATGCTTCTTGTGTATGTGTGTACTAAAGATGATGTTTTAAAGAGCTATTATATATGTTCTAAATTGTAGGTATTCAAATGGGACAAATATTCCTAGGATTATGGTAGACTTGATTCGTTTTCTTTAATTATGATATGATACATGTATATATATGTATATATATATATATAGGTATACATGTAGTTGCATTATAGGTTTGGGTTGAGTATGTTTTAAAAGAGAAGTGTTTTAAATGAGTGGGGTTGATATGTTTTTTTTTTTGTGGTTGATATAGTTAATAAAATTTGTAAGTTTATTGTATGTATGTATTAGTAAGTCATCTATTTAAGTTTGTTTTATATATTTATATATATATAGAATGCAAAGTATGATTTATGAAAATTTTATGGAAGTCATGTGAAGTTACGTAGGTCTTTAGCGAAAATGTTCATGGAGTATTTGAAATGAGTTAAAATATGTATGTTTAAGCTGGTTATGTGAAAGGATATGAATTTGGTACGTGATAGTATAATTGAATGTACTGAATTGATATTTAGTTTAATGAGGCCTATAACCCTAATCCGGCGACGGAAATGGGTTAGGGGTGTCACAAAAAGGGTTCCGTGGAATTATGATTGTAATGTAACGACCTCGGGAGAGGAGAACTCGACTAATACCTCAGAGGAAGGTCAAGACGTAGGTTTCTTTACATGCAGTGGAAGGCGTTATACCCCGAAAGTAAGAGCAGAACTAGCAAGAGGAAAGGCCATGGAAGTGGAACAAGAAAAAGAAAGGACGGTTAGAGTGGAACTACCCATCAACAACCCGGTGACTAAAAAAGAGGCTAAAGAATTCCTAAAGTTCCTAAAGCACAGCTAGTACAGTGTTGTGGAGCAATTGCTCAAACAACCGGCTCGCATATCGGTACTGGCCTTGCTCATGAGCTCAGAGGCCCACCGTAGTGCATTGATGAAAGTATTGAATGAAACTTATGTCGCAGATGATATATCTGTTAACAAGCTGGACCGTCTGGTCAGCAACATAAGTGCCGACAATTTCATTTTCTTCAATGACGATGAGATACCTACGAGGGGTATGGGATCTACGAAGGCTCTACATATAACCACACGTTGCAAAGGATATACGTTGCCAGGGGTGTTAGTCGATAATGGATCGGCCTTGAATGTCTTACCTTTATCCACGCTAAATAGGTTGCCCGTGGATAGCTCCCACATGAAAACATGCCAAAATATTGTGAGAGCTTTCGATGGCACCGAAAGAAGGGTCATGGGAAGGATCGATATACCCCTTCAGATTGGTCCAAATACATATGAGATGGACTTTTTGGTGATGGACATCAAGCCTTCCTACAACTGCCTACTAGGAAGACCTTGGATTCATTCGGCCGGGGCAGTGCCGTCGTCACTACGCCAAAAGTTAAAATTGGTAACTGAAGGTAAATTGGTCACAATAAACGCGAAGGAGGATATCATAGCATCTGTTACCAGTAACACTCCGTACATAGGGGCAAACGACGAAGCTATAGAATGTTCTTTTCGATCACTAGAATTTGTCAACGCAACCTTCGTCATCGAAGGCAACAAGATCCCTATTCTCAAAATATCCAAATCCACAAAGATGGGCTTGCAAATGATAGTCGCGAAGGGAGCCTTACCAGGAAAAGGACTCGGGAAAGGCCTTCAAGAAAAGATCGAGGTAGCAGTGCTGAAAGAAAAACGAGACCGCTTTGGCTTAGGATTCAAGCCAGATGTGAAATAAAAGAGGAAAGAGGTGGAGAAATAGCAGGAAAGAAGAAGGGCGCGCTTAAGCGTAGAAGAGGTCAAATGGGAGCCGATGACCTTTCCTCATTTATCCAAAACATTTGCTTCGAGAGGAACCATATACCCTGAACAAAGGATGGCGAGAAGAGAAGTAGCGTAGGAAATGTTAGAAAGTTTGAGCATTAACATCGTATCCGAAGAAGAAACTGAAGGAAGAGATTTATCTGGAATTTGCCCTTACGCTCCTGGAAGTGCTTTGAACAATTGGACCATGGAAGAGATTCCTGTAACCTTTAGAATTAATTCAGAGTAATGTTCAAAACACACTTGTTGCTCTAAGCCTAGGAGCAATAAGAAACCTTTTGTTAAATAGGCATATGTCCAAATATCTTTATTTCAATAAAATGGACCTTTTGCATCATTTCGAGCAAATGTTCTTTTATTCTTTCCATTCATAACCAAAATATTCTTTACATTTCATTCACAACCAATTATACAAATAATCATTTTTAGATTCTTTTGTTTTTGCACCTTTCTTTGCCCTTCTAATAGGTCCCCAGATATCAATAATATGAGTGACACTGTTATTAACTCAAAATCTCCTTTTGAACAAGATACGGGTATGGAGAATCCTCGGGACTTTGAAGATGACCAGGACCGCAACATATCTCTTGATTTGTTAAGGATGGTAGAGCAAGATGGGAAACAAATCTTACCCCACAAAGAGTCAGTGGAAATCGTGAGCTTAGGAGAAGGAAAAGAGTTGAAGATTGGAGCTCGCATTGTCCCAGAAACGAAGCAAGACCTCATTGAGTTACTCCAAGAATTCAAGGACGTCTTCGCTTGGTCATACTAGGTCATACCAGGACATGCCCCGATGTTTTGTTGAAGATAAAAGAAGAGGTCATGAAACAGTTTGATGCTGGTTTCTTACAAGTGGTCTGTAACATCCTGAAAAGGGCCTATGCATTTCTAGTGTAATTGTATGAAATGACAAGTTTAAGCATTATGAATAAATTTTTGATACTTTCGGAAACTTAGAAATGCATGGAAATGGAAATGGAAATGGAAATGAAAATGGAAATGAAAATGGAGATAGAAATGGAAATGGAAATGGAAATGGAAATGAACACTTTTGGAAACTTAGACATTTTTGGAAACCCGAACATTTTTGGAAACTTAGACATTTTTGGAAACCTGAACATTTTTGGAAATGATCCAAAAATGGAAACTTGAACATTTTAGGAAACTTGGAATTGTAAGAAAAATGGCAAGTTACAGAGCCGATCGAAAATTTTAGGAAACTTAGAAATGAAGCCGAAATGTCAAATTTCAAAGTTCAAAATAGGAAATAAGGGCTAAAGGGCCTTAAAAGAAAAAAAGTTGGTGGAATTTGGCACACAAACAGGCTTGGAAAAGTGGCCTGAAGATGTCACTTAGGGCCTATGGAAATGGCGCCATGTGCAAGAGGTGTTGGGCCTTGGTTCGAGTCACTTGGGAAGCAAATGATGAAGTTTTATTTTTGCTTCCAAGGCTAGGGGATGGACGGCACAAGCCTTCTAGAAATAGAGGTGTTTTATTTCCATAAATATTTGATTAATTAGGGGATAAATAAAGGAGTTTTATTCACATAAATATGTGAATAATAAGAGATAAATAAAGGAGTTTTATTCACATAAATATGTGAATAATAAGAGATAAATAAAGGAGTTTTATTCACATAAATATGTGAATAATAAGATATAAATAAAGGATTATTTTCTAAGGAGATAATTGAGGAGATAATTGATGGATTAAAGGCTTTTATCTTTTAAATAAAAGAGATAATATTATCAAAAAGAGGAGTAGTGGCCAAGTAAGGGACTCCTAGGTTGATAACTTTGGCTATAAAAGGAGGGCAGGAGGGCTACTCATTCTCTTTTGCTTCCTCTTTGCCGAAATTTTCCTAGCTCTCTCCCCCTCTCTGCCGAATTTTCTTCAAGCAAAATCCATCTTTTCTTCTTCTATTTTCTTCTCTGTTTCTACTGTCAAAGCCGAATCTTTGTTGATTCGAAGTAAAGGAGCAATCAACTACAACATCAAAAGGGTTTCTACAACTGTCGAATACAAGGATCAAGGATCTAAGGTAAGATAAATTTATTTGATTAAAGGTTATGATGTATATGTTAGATTAGATCTAACATGAAGATTTCGACGGACATATAGGGCAAGGAATCCTCTTCAGATTTGGAATTTGTATGGTAAGTGATATTCGGCCAAGGCTCAATTTTGGTATTTGGAATTATTTTCATTTATTTCAAAAGCCGAAAACTCACATGATTACATGAATTAGTGTTAGCCGATTCCAAGGAAAAGGGATACTAGCAATTTTGGGATTTGATTTACAACCATCCAATTCGGCAACAAGGTAAGTAATACAAACCCTACTAGGACTTGGGTTTTTAAGCCAAATAGGTTATTAATGTGTTTTTATATGATGGGCCGAATATAGGAATTAACAGATCTAAAGTTAGATCGGGTTTTTCGGGATCTCAAGGAATCTATTAAGCAAATCAGGTGTGTACTCACACTAACTTTCAATATATCATGGCAATAATTATTTTAATATGTGAATGTGCATAAGAATGAGAATGTGGCTATGTACCACAAATGTGGCAAAAAGTACCCAGGTACGTTTCCTACTTTTGATAGGATTATGAATATGATATATTTTGAATAAGAAACATGAATAAGAAATAAGTTATGCATGATATAAAATAATTGGGGCATTCAGGATATATGTGAAGGGAGAATTGAAGGTGATGACTACGGTCTCACCAACGAAATATGTTGACTACAGTCACATTGCGAAATTTTGGTAACTTCGGTTACAATATTTGACTATAGTGTCTAATGACACAACGTATATGGGCGATGAGCACGTCGACTGCAGCGACTGCCTTCGATGGTGTGTAGCGGATGGAGGGTTGACTTTGTAGTCCCCACGGTGTGACTGGCAGGTACGGGTGGTGTGTAGCGGATGGACCATTAGGCTTGGGTTGGGTTGCATCATTTATTTTGATATGAATATGAATTTGACATGAACATGTATGCCTGATTTGTTGGATGTTAGTATGATGTACACATTGAGTCTGTTGACTCACCCCGTTGTGGGAACTATTTTCAGGTGATGAACAGTGACGGACCGGGACGGTAGACCTTGAGGTGGCCATGCATCAATTTGAAGATTTTATTTATTTTGGACTTTATTTCGTTTTAGAACATTTAATTTTAATATTGGGTTTTATTTGATGTAATAAGGCCATAAGGCCCAAGTTGGATTTCTTTATTTCTGTTTTATTTTTTTTATTTATTTTGTTACAAATGATTGTTGGATTAAATTTTAAGTGAAAATATTGTATAAACCTAAAGAAAAATTATTTTTGTCACCTTAATAAAATTGGGTTTTTAAATTAATTAAATGGGTTTCCCAACCTAAGCCCAATCCAAAACAATATCTTCTAAAATTTACAAATTTTCTCTAAGTAACAAAGAATGTGAAAACCAGTTTACTTAAGGAACATACCAGATCCGGTCCGGGCTCGTGGGCCGGGTGTGGGGTGTTTCATGGTCAAATACTCGGAATGGGTAGCCAATATAGTACCCGTCCCTAAGAAAGATGGGAAGGTACGAATGTGCGTGGACTACAGGGATTTGAACAAGGCCAGCCCAAAGGACAATTTCTCGTTACCTCACATTGATACCTTGGTGGATAACACGGCTAGTTACTCACTTTTCTCTTTCATGGATAGCTTCTCAGGGTACAACCAGATTAAGATGCATCCTGAAGATATGGAGAAGACCACATTTGTAACCATGTGGGGAACATTCTGTTATAAGGTAATGCTATTTAGACAAAAAAATACAGGGGCAACGTATCAAAGAGCCATGGTAACCCTTTTCCATGATATGATGCATACGGAGATCGAAGTTTATGTGGATGATATGATTGCAAAGTCCAGGACCGAGGAAGAACATGTATAGGTCTTGAGGAAACTGTTCCTAAGGTTGAGGAAATTCCAACTGAAGTTCAATCAAACAAAATGTACCTTCGGGGCTAGATCGAGAAAATTGTTGAGATTTGTAGTCAGCGAAAAAGGAATTAAGATTGACCCAGACAAAGTAAAAGCCATACAGGAGTTGTCTCCACTGTGTACTCAAAGAGAAGTTCGAGGTTTCCTAGGAAGACTGAATTACATCGCCCGGTTCATTGCACAGCTAACGGAGAAATGTGACCCCATATTCCATCTTCTTAGGAAACACAACCCAGGTGTATGGAATGAGGAGTGCCAGAAAGCTTTTGATAAAGTCAAGCATTACTTGTCCAAAGCCCCAGTACTGATGCTACCTTTCCCAGTTAGGCCACCAATATTGTATTTGGCAGTATTTGAAAATTCTATGGGATACGTGCTAGGCCAACATGATGAGTCGAGAAGAAAGGAAAGAGCGATATACTATCTCAGCAAGAAGTTCACTGAATGCGAGACAAAATATTTGCCAATTGAGAAGTTGTGTTGCGCTTTGATTTGGATGACCCGGAGACTGAGACAGTACATGGTGTATCACACCACTTGGCTTATATTAAAACTAGATCCTCTCAAGTACATGATTGAACCGACTGCTCTAAATGGAAGGATGGCCCGATGGCAGATTCTAATTTCTGAGTTCAACATAGACTATGTAAACCAAAAGGCCGTAAAAGGAAGTGCAATAGCAGACTTTCTAGCTAGTAGAGCTTTGGAAGATTACGAGCCATTGGACTTTGATTTCCCAAATGAAGACCTAATGTATGTTGCGATCATTGAAGAAGGTTCTCAAAAGGAGGGTCATCCTTGGAAACTAAACTTTGATGAAGCCTCAAATGCAGTGGGAAATAGAATTGGGGCAGTCCTAGTATACCCAAACGGAGATCATTATCCTTTCACTAGTAAATTGGATTGTTATTGCACAAATAACATGGCCGAATACGAAGCATGCATCATGGGTATTCGTGCAGCCATTGAACGCAAAATCAAAGTGTTAGAGGTATATGGTGATTTTACGCCAGTGATCTATCAACTCAAAGGCGAATGGGAAACAAGAGATCCCAAGTTGATCAGTTATCGAAAGCAAGTTTCGGAGTTAATTAAGGAGTTTGATGACATCATTTTCTGTTACCTCCCACGAGAAGAGAACCAAATGGCCAACGCCTTGGCTACCTTAGCTTCCATGATCAGAGCAAATAAGCAAGAGGAGGTGAAGCCTATCCAAATGAGCATTTATGAGGCTCCAGCACATTGCTACAACATCGACGAAGAAGAAGAGAAAGACGACCATCCTTGGTATCACGATATATTGCAATATGTGAAGGATCGTGAATACCCTAACCAAGCAACCGAGAACAATAGAAGGACGCTGAGAAGACTGGCCGGTGATTATATATTAGATGGAGAGGTCCTATATAAGAGAAGAAAGGAGCAGGTGCTTTTAAGATGCGTGGATGCAGTTGAAGCCAAGAAAATCCTGGAAGAAGTCCATGAGGGTGTCTGTGGAACACATGCTAATGGTATTACAATGGCCACACAGATCATGAGATTCGGGTATTATTGGTCTACTATGGAAGGAGACTGCATCAGCTATGCCAAGAAGTGCCATAAATGCCAAATTTACGGAGATAAGATTCACGTGCCTCCTTTACCTCTTCATGTCATGACTTCCCCATGGCCTTTCTCTATGTGGGGGATGGACGTCATTGGGCCAATATCACCAAAGGCGTCTAATGGGCATCGATCATCTTCGTGGTCATTGATTATTTCACCAAGTAGGTAGAAGCCACTTTATATGCAAATGTCACAAAGTCGGCGGTCAGCAAGTTGTTAAAGAAGGAGATCATATGCCGATATGGAATGCCCGAAAGGATCATATCTGACAATGCATTGAACTTGAACAATAGTACCATAGTAGAGGTTTGCAATCAAGTCAAGATCAAACACCACAACTCGTCGTCGTACCGCCCAAAAATGAATGGTGCAGTCGAGGCGGCTAATAAGAATATCAAGAAAATCGTGGGAAAATGACTGAGAATTACAGAGATTGGCATGAGAAGTTACCATTTGCTCTTTATGCTTATCGAACATCAGTCAGAACCTCTACTGGGGCAACTCCTTTCTCCTTAGTTTATGGAATGGAGGCGGTACTTCCTATTGAAGTTGAGATCCCTTCCCTGCGGGTCTTGTTTGAACTGAAGTTGGATGAAGCAGAATGGAATCAATCCCAGTATGATCAGTTGAACCTAATCGAAGAAAAGAGGCTAAGAGCCATTCGTCATGGACAAATGTGCCAAAAGCAATTGATGCGAGCTTATAATAAGAAGGTTCGCCCTAGAGAGTTCCATGAGGGAGACCTTGTTTTGAAGAAGATCCTCCCCATACAGAAGGACCTTAGAGAAAAATGGATGCCGAATTGGGAGGGACCTTATGCTGTCAAGAAGGCCTTCTCTGGAGGAGCGTTGATTTTGACAGAGATGGATGGTAAAAGCTTATCTAATCCTGTGAACTCAGACTCAGTCAAGAAATACTTCGCCTAAAAAAGGGGGGCCAAGGCGAAATGTAACATCTTGAAATTCGGGATTTTATGTTTTGCATTATACCATGCGTTAGGTTAGTTAAAAGTGTTAGTTGTGTATGTTTTGGGGCCCTAAGAAGGCTTGGGGTTGAGTTGGGAACTTGGTAAAATTTTTGTGTTTAAGCACTTTAAGGAGAGAAGGTAAGTGGCGCCAAGGCTTAAGGAAATAAGTATGTATTTAGCTCGCACAAGAGGAGCTAGTAGCAAGGTGGTGAGGCGTCACATGAAGGGGCTTAAAGGGTGGAGTTCGAATCCCACCTATTGCAAATTTTGGATTAATTTTTGTGTTAATCAAGGTGGAAGATGGTAAGTGTTGGCCAAGGCTCTAAGGAAGGAAATGAAGACTTTTTAAAGATGGAAAGAACACTAAGGAGAAGAGTAAGGAGGAGATCAAAGGAAAAATAAGGAAAGAAGTAAAGGAAAGAGATAAGGGGGGACATGTTGGCTGAATTTTTAGAAGGAGCTTGGGGAAAGAATTTTGGTCAACACTCATCTTTTTGGTAAAGGTGATACTCGGTTTTGGTAGGGAGAAAAGGGGAGCCAAAATTCTTTTGGCCTTTTTGCAAGTTTGTGCATGAAAGGATTTCATTTTCCTTTTAACATTTTGGTGCTCTCTTTTTCAATATTTTCACTTTGATTGCCGAATTTTCTTAGGCACTTTGAGAAGTTTTTGTTCCATTTGAAAGTTCTTTTCTTTTGACCATTTGGTACTTCTCTTCTTGCCTAAAACCGTGACCTTAAGGGATACTTTCTCTTCTCTTTCTTATCTTTTCATAGTTTGCTTTTCTTTTCTTTTCTTTCTCACCATTCTCCAATCTTCATCTTTTTCATTAGTCAATAATACTTGAAGGCCAAATCTTCCTTGTCCTTTTCTCTCTAAATAGCCGAACCTTATAGCACTTTATCTCTTCTTCATTTTCGTTTGTGTTGGGCACTCTTTTTTCTTGACCGAATCAGGTAAGTGATCTCTTTCTCTTCTTTTCATTTCCTTTTCTCCATGGCCGAATATGTACCCCTTATCATTGGATGGTTCTTTAAACCGAAACATCACTCTCTCTTATTCCCTCATATCGTGATCATCTACATTTTGTAGTGTTCTTGTGGGTCGACCGAATATCACAACCTTGCAGACTCATCTTTAGCTTTAACTCGAATCGGCGGGAATCGGATCTATCATCAAGGTAAGGAGTTTTTTCATGATTCATTTTGATATCTCTCATTGCTTGGTTATTCCGTTAAAACGGATCGATGGTTATGTTTAATCATTTATTCTAGGGACTAAATCACTCGTTTTTCTCTACTCGTTGGTCCTTCAGAAGTAGTGGTAAGCCGAAACCCTCTCCTTAGACTTTTTCTCATCGTAGTATTATTCTAACCGAGACTTTTCCAATGGAGGCAAGTGGTAGCGATACTAAAGGAAAATTGATAGGAGGATGAAAAGGGAGTGGACTTGCAATCTCTACTCCCAAGTTTAAACGAAGGGCGGTATCGATAGTTCGAGATTTTCCACTAGGTTGTGGACCATTTTCTAGTGAGAGTAGGCAAATCGTGGTCGTTCATGATACTAAAGGTTCCAACGATCAAGAAGGTTTAGTTCTTACCGTAATCAGGTGTGTAATCTCACACCGAAAACCCGTAGATTCGTGATTCACTATCATGTTGGAAAATAGATCGTTGTTGCTTACAAATCTAATAACTGTTATATGGCATGAATCGAGTAACTTGCTTAATCAACATTAGTTCTAAAGATCTGTCAAAATCGGTATTAATTTGCTAAATTGCAAAAATGCCCTTATGGGCCGAATTACTAAAAAGCTTTAATGGGCCGTTTTACGAAAATGCCCCTATGGGCCGATTTACCAAAATGCCCTAACGGGCCGATTTGCTAGAATACCCTTATGGGCCGAATTACCAAAGTGCTTTAATGGGCCGATTCATTGAAATTTTTCACTAGATTAATGGTTGTTATATATGTGGATATATCTTTATTATGTTGCATCTGTACATATTGCAAGGGTTGAAAAAAATTGTATGGAGAGCAGTGTAGCCTGGTGGCATAGCCACAATTCGCTTATTATTGTGCTTAATTATGATTTCAGTGGCATGGCCACAAAAATAATATACTTTAGCAGCTTGACTGCAAATTGGTGTGAGTGGCGGGGTGGGTTGACTTAATCCACACAGGTGTGATTGGCTTGTCGGGGGTGTGATGGGTGGATGGGTTGGGTTACATTCACTTCGTTTATTTATTACTTTGTAAATGGGCTTAGGCCCAAGATTATGCTATGCGAGTTCAGGCCCAGTGGATGACGGTAAGGGGATTATACACTGAGTTCTTGTAACTCCCTCCCCTTTCTTTTTCTTAATGCTTGCAGGTAATGCTCAGTGATGAGGACTTGGGGTCATGGATGACTCGGTGGAGGCCATACTTTAGAAATAATGTTTTCAAACATTAGTACACTTCTTTTCCGCTTTATTTCATTACTTTTACTGTTTTGGGTTTAAAGTTGTAATAAGGCCTCTGGGGTTGGTTTTAATTTGCTTTATGTTTTGACGTACTTATTATTTTTCTTGAATTGTTTTAAACGGGGATTTTTCTGAAATCATAAACAACGGTTTTTCTTAAAATTTATCAACAAATGGATTTCATAACAAATATGTACGAATAATTTAACTTGGATTTTCCTTTGAATTATCAACAATATTTTCAAAAGTCACGGTTTATTTAAAGGGCACTAGTTCAAATTTTGATTCACCAATCAACCTCTTGAAATTTGTAGTATTTCATAATCAAACTTGTTTTCTTAACTATAAACAAATAACGACAACTTTAGTAAGAATCACAAGTTCTTTACACGTTTTCTTCATGTGACATGCCAGATCTGGTCATACCGCAAGGGCCAGGTTTGGGGTGTTACATTTTATGGTATCAGAGCTCGGTTGCAAAACTCGGCTGTGGTTTGGGTTTAAAAATGTTTTCTAAAACTGCTTGAAATTCGATTTATAAATACATGTTTTAGAGGAAGTATGGCACCAAGGGTATCCGACACCAAGTTAGTAAGTTTTTGTTTTCATTTTATTATTATTGTGGTATGACTGTAGTAAGAAAACTCAACAAGAGCTTTAGGAGCTGAAACTATAGAGATTGAGACTTTAGGATACATTTTGTGAAAACAACTTTACTTCCTATACTCCATAAAACATAGTTTAATAAACACTGAATAAGCATACTGATTCATAAGACTCTTAATCAGATTAAATCAACTTAGCAAACATGAGCGCTAGAGGACGTGGACGCGGTAGACGTGGACGTGGTAGAGGCTGAGGTGCTAGAGTTGTATCTGAGGCATCGAGACATATGCCTGAAATGGATGCACCTGCGTCACCTATGACAGAAGCTGGGTCACATGATCGAATGAGAGAGGACGACGCTCTGTCCCAAGCGATGTTGCGAGTTCTAGAAAGGGTTGCTGGGGCAAGAACCGGGTCGGCAGCTCGTGGGTCGATATCGGAGCGACTCAGATCGAATGGGGCTGAAGTTTTTTGGGGTATTTCGGGTGTAGCCCCAAGTGTAACGGAGTACTGGCTTGAGGCGGTGGAGTGGATTATGGACGATTTGGATTGCACAGCTAAGCAGAAACTGAACGGGGTTGTGTCATTGTTAAGAGACGAGGCGTATCAGTGGTGGCTCACTGTTCAGGAAGGCACTCAGGCTAATCGTATTACCTGGGAATTCTTTAAGACGACATTCCAGGGAAAATATGTCGGGGCTAGCTATGTGGATGCCCGAAGAAAGGAATTCCTGAAGATGGTCCAAGGAGGTAGATCTATGGCAGCATACGAGGCGGAGTTCCTGTGTCTGAGTCGGTATGCCCGGGGTATAGTGCCAACTGATCATGAACGCTATGTGCGTTTTGAGGATGGATTGCGTGATGAGTTACGGGTACTGATAGCCCCACAGAAGGAGAGGAATTTTGATACACTTGTGGAAAAAACTAAGATAGCTGAGGAAGTTAAACACTCAGAACGGAAAAATCAAGACAAGCATAGGGGCAGGAACAAGAGAGACTTTGGGTATTCAGGTCTTGCTAGAGGATTTCAGAAAAGGCCCAGGAATGAGGGGCCAGCTCGAGCAGATGCTCCAGCTGTTACCAATCAGTTGCAGTCTTGCGTGGATTGTGGGAAACTTCACTCGGGTGAATGCTGAAAGAGAAGTGGTGGTTGTTTCAGATGTAGATCCAAGGACAATCGGTTTAGGGATTGCCTTCGAGAGCCTGCTCAGACTCAGGTAGTTCGTAATAAATTTGCGCAGCTAGCAGGAGGCGCTCAACAGCTGTCGAGAGGCTGTGGACCAGGTCGAGGTGGTAATGGCATAGGACGAGGTCAGAGTACACCGGGTAGAGGTGCCGATAACAGGGGTAACACAGAGGCAAGACAGTAAGGATTGGTCTATGCGGTCAGACGTCGAGAGGATGGTGATGCACCGGATGTCATAACCGGTACGTTCTTCATATCTGATGTACCTTTTACCGCTTTGGTAGATATTGGATCCACCCATTCGTATGTTGCATGTGCTGTGTCTGGAACTTTGAATATTAGATCTGAGATTTCTGCTAGAGAAACAACTGTGATTAGTCCTTTAGGACAGTTGGTGGTAATAAATAAGTTGTTTAGGGATGTGCCCTTAGAAGTTTAGGGGGTAGTATTTCTGGCGGATTTGATGGAACTACCGTTCGGGGAGTTCGACCTTATATTGGGCATGGATTGGCTGGTTAAGCACCGTGCGAACTTGGACTGTGCTACAAAGCCGATGGTATTAAGAACTTCAGAGGATAAGGAAGTGATGATCATAGGTGAAAGAAGAAATTATATGTCCAATGTGCTATTTGCTTTAAAGGCAGAAAGGTTGGTACGAAAGGGGTGTGGAGCATTCTTAGCTTTTATCAGTGCTTTGGATACCAAAGAGTTGTTGATAGAGAGTGTTAGAACGGTGAAAGAGTTTTTAGACGTCTTTCCCGAGGAGCTTCTAAGATTGCCTCTAGATCGGGAGGTGGAATTTGGTATTGAGTTGTTTCCAGGAATGGCTCCGGTGTCCATTGCCCCTTACAGAATGGCACCGAAGAAGCTAGTGGAACTTAAAGCTTAGATTCAGGAGTTGTTGGATCGTGGATTTATTCGACCAAGTGTGTCACCGAGGGCAGCGCCGATTTTGTTCGTTAAAAAAAAGGATGGGTCGATGCGTATGTGCATCGATTGTAGACAATTGAATAAGTTGACGATCAATAACAAGTACCCGTTACCGAGGATCGATGATCTGTTCGATTAGCTACGAGGAACTTTGGTTTTCTCGAAGATAGACATGAGATCGGGGTATCACCAGTTAAAAGTCAAGGAGGTGGATATTCACAAGACTGCGTTCCGAACTCGTTATGGGCATTACGAGTTCTTGGTGATGCCGTTTCGGTTGACAAATGCACTAGCTGCATTTATGGACATGATGAACCGAGTCTTCCAACCCTATCTAGATCGATTTGTGGTGGTGTTCATAAATGACATCTTGGTGTACTCAAAGACTGAAGAAGAGCATGATTCGCATCTACAGGTCGTGTTGCAGATATTAAGGGAGAAGCAACTGTATGCCAAATTCAGTAAGTGTGAATTTTGGCTGAGGGAAGTGACCTTTTTGGGGCATGTTGTGCCTGCTGAGGGAATTAGAGTTGATCCCCGGAAGATCGAGGCAGTATTGGATTGGAAGCCACTGAAGTCAGTGGTAGAAATTTAGAGTTTTCTAGGTTTGGCTGGGTATTATAGGTGGTTCGCTGAGGGGTTTTCATTCATTGCTGCACCCCTAACTAAGTTATTACGAAAGGGAGTACCGTTTGTATGGTCAGGTAAGCAGCATGAAAGCTTTGAGAGATTGAAGAAGATTCTAACAGAAGCGCCAGTATTGATTCAGGCTGAGGCTGGTAAAGAGTTTATTGTTTATTATGATGCGTCACACAAGGGCTTGGGATGTGTGTTGATGCAATGGAGAAAGTGGTGGCTTATGCATCTCGTCAATTAAGGCCGCATGAAGTGAACTATCGCACACATGATTTGGAGTTAGCTGCAGTGGTGTTTGCTCTGAAGATATGGAGACACTATCTGTACGGGGAGAAGTCGATTATCTTCAAGGACCATAAGAGTCTGAAGTACCTCCTTACCTAGAAGGAGTTGAACTTAAGACAGCGAAGGTGGATAGAATTATTGAAAGATTATGACTGCTCAATCGAGTATCACCCAAGTAAAGCTAACATAGTGGCAGATGCGTTGAGTCGCAAGGTGATATCAGATTTGAGAGCGATGTTCGCACATCTCAGCCTTTATGAAGATGGTTTCTTGTTAGCTGAACTTCAAGTGAAGCATGCATGGGTAAGTCAGATTAAAGAAAAGCAGTTGTTAGATGAAAGGTTGGGTTCTTGACTTCAGCAAGTGGAAGGTGATGAGATAGGGGATTTTGGATTAAATAGTGATGGAGTATTGTGTTTCCGCGGAAGAATTTGTATGCCCAGGGATTTTGAATTAAGACAAATGATTTTGCGTGAGACGTATAGTAGCCCATATGCTATGCACCCCGGGGGAAACAAAATGTACCGAGACCTCCGTGAGCAGTATTAGTGGCCAGGGTTGAAACGGGAGGTTACTGGTTTCGTGAGCAAGTGTTTGACATGTCAACAAGAGAAGGGGAAACATGAACTGCCGTCAGGGTTGCTGCAACCGGTGAAAATTCCACTATGGAAATGGGAAAGGATAACGATGGACTTTGTTAGTGGGTTAACCTTAACGCCTACTAAGAAAGATTCAGTATGGGTTATAGTGGATCGGTTAACAAAGACTGCTCATTTCCTACCTATTCGTACGGATTATTCGTTGCAGAAGTTGGCCAAGTTGTATGTAGCAGAGATCGTGAGGTTGCATGGGGTACCAATGTCTATTTTATCGGACAGGAATCTTAGGTTTACATCATGGTTCTGGAAGGCTTTACATGAAGCTTTGGGTACAAGACTAAATTTCAGCATGGCGTTTCATCCGCAGACTGATGGTCAGTTGGAGAGAGTAATTCAGATTCTAGAAGACATGTTAAGGGGTTGTGTGATCGACTTCAGGGGTAGTTGGGAAGATTTTCTACCATTGGCAGAGTTTGCATACAACAACAGCTATCAATCCAGCATCCAGATGGCACCCTATGAGGTGTTGTATGGTCGTAGGTGTCGTACTCCTACTTGCTGGACTAAGCTGGGGGAGCGACAGTTATTGGGTCCTGAGTTGATCTCGGAGATGGAGGAAAAAGTTAAGGTAATTCGGGCTCGGTTAAAAGAAGCTTCGGACAGATAGAAATCGTATGTAGATCTGAAGCGGAAGGAGACAGAGTTCTCTATGGGTGATCATGTCTTTTTGAAGGTCTCACCTTGGAAAAAGATCTTAAGATTTGGGCGGAAAGGTAAGTTGAGCCCTAGGTTCATCGGACCATATCGTGTACTGAAGCGTGTTGGGCCAATGGCTTATCAGCTTGAGTTACCTCTGGAGCTAGGTTAGATACACAGTGTATTTCATGTCTCGATGTTAAGGCGTTATCATTCGGATCCGTCTCATGTTGTGCCAGTGGAGGAAATCGAAATAAGACCTGACTTGTCTTTTGAAGAAGAGCCAGTGCAGATTTTAGATCGGGATATTAAGGTGCTGAGAAGGAAGTTGGTTCCGTTAGTCAAAGTATTATGGCGTAATCACAGGTCAGAGGAAGCTACATGAGAGCCAGAGGACACGATCCAGCAACAGTACCCTCATCTCTTTTAATCAGGTAAATTTCGAGGTCGAAATTTTTTTAAGGGGGTAGAACTGTAACATCCTGAAATTCAGGATTTTATGTTTTGTATTATACTATGCGTTAGGCTAGTTAAGAGTGTTAGTTGTGTATGTTTTGGGGCCCTAAGAAGGCTTAGGGTTGAGTTGGGCACTTGGTAAATTTTTGTGTTTAAGCACTTTATGGAGAGAAGGTAAGTGGCGCCAAGGCTTAAGGAAATAAGTATGTATTTAGCTAGCACAAGAGGAGCTAGTAGCAAGGTGGTGAGGCCTCACATGAAGGGGCTTAAGGGGTGGAGTTCGAATCTCACCTATTGCAAATTTTGGATTAATTTTTGTGTTAATCAAGGTGGAAGATGGTAAGTGTCGGCCAAGGCTCTAAGGAAGGAAAGGAAGACTTTTTAAAGATGGAAAGAACACTAAGGAGAAGAGTAAGGAGGAGATCAAGGGAAAAATAAGGAAAGAAGTAAAGGAAAGAGATTAGGGGGGACATGTTGGCCAAATTTTTGGAAGGAGCTTGGGGAAAGAAGAGCTTGGGGAAAGAATTTTGGTCAACACTCATCTTTTTGGTAAAAGTGATACACGATTTTGGTAGGGAGAAAAAGGGAGCCGAAATTCTTTTGGCCTTTTTGCAAGTTTGTGCATGAAAGGCTTTCATTTTCTTTTTAACATTTTAGTGCTCTCTTTTTCAATATTTTCCCTTTGATTGCCAAATTTTCTTAGGCACTTTGAGAAGTTTTTGTTCCATTTGAAAGTTCTTTTCTTTTGACCATTTGGTACTTCTCTTCTTGCCTAAAACAGTGACCTTAAGGGATACTTTCTCTTCTTTTTCTTATCTTTTCATAGTTTGCTTTTCTTTTCTTTTCTTTCTCACCATTCTCCAATCTTCCTCTTTTTTATTAGTCAATAATACTTGAAGGCCGAATCTTCCTTGTCCTTTTCTCTCTAAATAGCTGAACCTTATAGCACTTTATCTCTTCTTCATTTTCCTTTGTGTTGGGCACTCTCTTTCTTGACCGAATCGGGTAAGTGATCTCTTTCTCTTCTTTTCATTTTCTTTTCTCCATGGTCGAATATGTACCGCTTATCATTGGATGGTTCTTTAAACTAAAACATCACTCTCTCCTACTCCCTCATATCGTGATCATCTCCATTTTGTAGTGTTCTTGTGGGTTGGCCGAATATCACAACCTTGCCGACTCATTTTTAGCTTCAAGTCGAATCGGTAGGAGTCGGATCTATCATCAAGGTAGGGAGTTTCTTCATGATTCATTTCGATATCTCTCATTGCTTGGTTATTCCGTTAAAATGGATCGATGGTTATGTTTAATAATTTATTCTAGGGACTAAATCACTCATTTTTCTCTACTCGTTGGTCCTTCGGAAGTAGTGGTCAGCCAAAACCCTCTCCTTAGACTTTTTCTCATCGTAGAATTATTCTAACTGAGATTTTTCCAATGGAGGCAAGTGGTAGCGATACTAAAGGAAAATCGATAGGAGGACGAAAAGGGAGTGGACTTGCAATCTCTACTCCCAAGTTCAAACGAAGAGCAGTATCGGCAGTTCGGGATTTTCCACCAGGTTGTGGACCACTTTCTAGTGAGAGTAGGCAAATCATGGTCGTTCACGATACTAAGGGTGCCGACGATCAAGAAGGTTTAGTTCTTACTGTAATTAGGTGTGTAATCTCACACCGAAAACCCGTAGATTCGTGATTTACTATCATGTTGGAAAATAGATCGTTGTTGCTTACAAATCTAATAACTATTATATGGCATGAATCGAGTAGCTTGCTTAATCAACATTAGTTCTAAAGATCTGTCAAAATTAGTATTAATTTGCTAAATTACAGAAATGCCCTTATGGGCCAAATTACTAAAAAGCTTTAATGGGCCATTTTATGAAAATGCCCCTATGGGCTGATTTACCAAAATGCCTTAACGGGCTAATTTGCTAGAATGCCCTTATGGGCGGAATTACCAAAGTGCTTTAATGGGCCGATTCACCGAAAGTTTTCACTAGATTAATGGTTGTTATGTATGTGGATATATCTTTATTATGTTGCATCTGTACATGTTGCGTCGGTTGGGAAAAATTGTATGAAGAGCAGTGTAGCCTGGTGGCATAGCCACAATTCGCTTATTATTGTGCTTAAGTATGATTTCAGTGGCATGACCACAAAAATAATAGACTTTAGTAGCTTGACTGCAAATTGGTGTGAGTGGCGGGGTGCGTTGACTTGATCCCCACAGGTGTGATTGGCTGGTTGGGGGTGTGATGGATGGATGGGTTGGGTTACATTCACTTCAATTATTTATTACTTTGTAAATGGGCTTAGGCCGAAGATTATGCTATGCGAGTTCAGGCCCAGTGGATGACGGTAAGGGGATTATACACTGAGTTCTTGTAACTCACTCCCCTTTCTTTTTCTTAATACTTACAAGTAATGCTCAGTGACGAGGACTTGGGGGCCATGGATGACTCGGTGGAGGCCATACTTTGGAAATAATGTTTTCGAACATTAGTAAACTTCTTTTCCGTTTTATTTCATTACTTTTAATCTTTTGGGTTTAATGTTGTAATAAGGCCTCTGGGATTTGTTTTAATTTGCTTTATGTTTTGACGTACTTATTATTTTTCTTGAATTGTTTTAAATGGGGATTTTTCTAAAATCATAAACAACGGTTTTTCTTAAAATTTATCAACAAATGGATTTCATAACAAATATGTAATAATTTAACTTGGATTTTCCTTCGAATTATCCACAATATTTTCAAAAGTCACGGTTTATTTAAAGGGCACTAGTTCAAATTTCGATTCACCAATCAACCTCTTGAAATTTGTAGTATTTTATAATCAAACTTGTTTTCTTAACTATAAACAAATAACGACAACTTTAGTAAGAATCACAAGTTCTTTACACGTTTTCTTCATGTGACATGCCAGATCAGGTCATACAGCATGGGCCGGGTTTGGGGTGTTACACGAAAACACGCAAAAGGCATCTTGAGCTCGAAAAAGAAAATGGAGAGGCTAAGGTGAAACCCGGAAAGGGCGCCTTGAGACCAAAAGGCTTTTGAATTGAAAACCCAAGAATGGGCAATTCAAATTTTTGATTGAAGGGGAGGTATGTAGTAGTCTTGCTATACCCGTATTAACAAGAAGGAGAGACGTTATGTCTTGGGGCATTAACGAAGGCTTCTAAGTTTTCTAAACACCTATCAAGTTCGAAAGGGGTCCTCGGAAGTTCTGTACTGAGAAACTCATGCTATGATATCTGGGGCACCTATTTTCGCCTTATTTATTTCATATTTTGGCAAAATTTGCTATTCTTGATTAATTTATTCATTTTTGTATTTTTAACAAAGTTGTTATCTTAACTTGTTCTCATTTCGTACTTCAACAAAGTTTGATCTCTCGATCAATTTATTCATATCGAGCGTTGCTCTCATTAAAATCCCATCTTGTCCATTGTGATAATCTTTTTCAAGCATTTCTCGTTGAAATAACGATTAATGGGCTACTAATATTCAAGTAAAAGGAGTTTTGCATATTACTCTGAAAATTTCTAAATATTACTAGAACCTGAAGTGAGACCACTATTCAGAACTAATCAAGTTCAGGGGTTGGGAACATTTGAGAAAGAATGATCTGAATTGGTACCATCTCTTCATATTTGCTGTCAAAGATACCAATTGAATGAGAAGACAGGGTAATGCAATAATGATAGAACCCTGATGAATAACGAGTAATGACGACCTAAGCATTAAAAAGGAGGATCATTTCAAAAAAAAATTGAAATTCTATGCATTTATACAAACATCATTCATACACATATAGTTAGGAGCATCTGATTCATCCTGATCATGCCATCCTAATTATTTTGACATAAACATAGGCCCAAGAAATCAATTTTTACAGCTCATGTCCCTCAGAGGATGGCGTAGCAAGATCGATTAAGGCTACAAATTACAAACCTTATCTCCCTAAAGTTGTAGTGGAGCAGGTTGAAGATAACAGATCTTATTTCCCTGAAGTTGCAGTGGAACAGATTGAAGCTATAAATCACAGATCTTATCTCTCTGAAGTTGCAGTAGAGCAGATCAAAATAAACCCTATCTCCCTGAAGTTGCAGCGGAGCTGGTTGAAGTCACAGGTCTTATCTCCCTGAAGTTGCAGTGGAGCGGATTAAAATGACGAATCCTATACCTCTGAAGTTGCAGTAGGTTGGATTGAATTTACTATAGAAGATCTTATCTCTCTGAAGTTGCTGTAGAGTAGATCAAAACAAACCTTATCTCCCTGAAGTTGCAGCGAAGCAGGTTGAAGATACTAGTCTTATCTCCCTGAAGTTGCAGTGGAGCAGATTAAAATGACGAATCCTATACCTCTGAAGTTGCAGTAGGTCGGATCGAAGATCTTACCTCTCTGATGTTGCAGTAGAGCAGATCAAAATGAACCCTATCTTCCTGAAGTTGCAGCGGAGCTGGTTTAAGTCACAGGTCTTATCTCCCTGAAGTTGTAGTGGAGCAGACTGAAGACAGTTAATCCTATCTCCCTGAAGTTGTAGTAGAGCGGATTAAAATGACGAATCCTATACCTCTGAAGTTGCAGTAGGTCGGATCGAAGATCTTATCTCTCTGAAGTTGCAGTAGAGCATATCGAAATAAACCTTATCTCCCTGAAGTTGCAGTAGAGCAGGTTGAAGATACAAGTCTTATCTCCCTGAAGTTGCAGTGGAGCAGACTAAAGTCACAAATCCCATATCACTCTGAAGTTACAGAGAAGCAGATTGAAACTACAAACTCCTATCTCACCGAAGTGGTGGGGGAGTGGATCAAAGCAACAAGATGCAGAAGAGGAGCACCAAAGAAGTCGAGGCTCGGCGAGACCGGGCAAAATTGGTCCTTTTTGAAAGTCTTTGCTCTGTTCTCATTACACGACAGCGAGTAAAGAGGGGTAGCTGTACAGGCCCAATTTATCCCGGAGCCCAACAAAATTCAAAACCAAAATAATCCCAAATAATTTACTAGTCCAAAAATAAAAACAACAGTGTCCATTTACAAGCAAACCAACCCAATGTTGGCCCAAATAAAACTAAACCCGAAGCCCAACTAAACCCTTATCAGAAAAAAAAAGGAAAATGGCATCAAACCCTAGCCCCTAAGTGTCTCAGCCGCCGCATGCTAGCAGCCTAGCCCTGTCTTGGCCAGCACCGCGCATTCGTCTGTCAACTCCACGCCTCGCATGCCTCCACTTGTGACCTACAAGGACAAAGGCGACAACAGCACGCAAGCAAAAACAACAAGAAAGAAAATGACAAACGAAACGAAGAAAACAAAATGAAAAAAAATGACAGAGATACAACAGAAAAAAAACAAAAGAGGATCTGCGTAAATCGGTTAAAAAAATCGAAACAAACATTATATCTTTTTCTTCTTCTTTTTTTGGACGAACATTTGAGAAATAAGAAAACAAAATAGAAAAAGGTGGATTTCATTTTTCTTTCAGTTTTACTTTTTATTATAGCTATTTTATATTTTATATTTTGTTATTTTTAAACTTTTAAAAACAAAATAGTAATAAAAATGAGAAAATGGACCTTACCTGAATCCACGGTCGCGTCGTCGGAAAGCTCATCCCGTCGTCGCAAATCGAGTTCGAAAACGGGGTTCAATGGCTTGGCTTCAAAGGCGCTTTGAATCAGAGGCTGAGCGCCTCTCTTTCACACCGTTGGCCGCAGTGCGATGGTGGTGCGACGGACAGCAGGCAAACGCACCGGAAGAACCCACTCACCGGAGAGAGGGAGAGATGAGAGGAAGAGAAGTTTTTTTTTTCTCTTGAGTGGCTGCTGTGTTAAAAGAAAATTTAGGGCTAAAATGTGTAAAAAAAAAAAATTGGGTCTTTTAAATTTGAATGAAACAACCGTTTGCTCCAAGGGAATCTGCGCATATCCCTTAAAAGGGATAATTGCGCGCTTGGTCCCCCTTTTTACGGCGCTAGTTGATCAAGTCCCCTTTCGCATTCTTTCTTTTTTTTTAAAAAAAATTTTACCCTATTATTTCTATTGCATTTTAATTCGGTCCCTGTCCCTTTTCCACTTTAATTTATTGCAATTTTGGTCCTCATTGTTTTATTCTGATTTCAATTAAGTTTCCAACCTGTTTAAAAGTTTATGTATTTATTTTTCTTCAAAACTTTATTATTATTATTTATTTTAAAGTTTTTGTATATTATTTTTATTAAACTTTATGTACTGTTGATTTTAAATTTGACATTATTTTAAAATTGTTTCATATATTATTTACTTTATTTTTGTTTATATATTCTTTATTAAAATTATTTTTTTAATTATTTTAAATTGTTTATGTATTATTTCTTTTAAAATTGTTTAGTTCACTATTCTTTGACTATTAATGTTTATGTTTAAATAATGTAAGCTATGTGATTGTCATTCTTGTGTATATTATAATTTGTTTGTTCGTATTCCCATATCATTGATATTATCATCATTGTTGGTATTGTTTATATTATTGTTCCGTTATCATTATTATTATTCATGCATGTTAATATTTTAGATTAACGATTCCAATGTTATGTATTATGTATTATTTATCGTTACGCCAAATTTGTGTCACATTACCATTATTCGTCGAGCATAACCCCCATTCATGCTTTAAATAATGTTTCTTTAAGACATAATCTACCGAATGTGTATCATTTTTAAAAGTTTTATAAATTTCATCAAAAAACAAAAGTTTTCAAAATAAGGCAATATTCTATACTTGGAAACCCGAGAGATCGTGCCCTACGTGCTGGGTTTCGGTTTTTCGCTTGGCCAAACAATCGAATATCCTTTTGATATTTTTAATGCATGAGTCTCGGGAATTATGAGATGATCTTGGATTCGAGGATTTAAATTATCGTGTCCTAATGTACTGGATGTGATATTTTGTTCCTGCGGAGCGAGAAAATCTTGATATTCAATTCGAAAAAAGTCAAATATTTCTAAACGAGATTGAATTTTTAAATTCTTTTTAAAATTTTCAACTTTCGACATCGAGACATTAATTAATCAATTTGGTACCAATTTTGGGCGTGACGAGGGTGCTAACCCTTCCTCGCACGTAACCGACTCCCGAACCCGTTTTCTCAAATTTCGTAGACCAAAAACACTATTTTAGTAAACCAAGACGTTTTATTAAAACAAAGGTGATCCGGTCACACCAAATAAAGATCCGTGGCGACTCCTGTTTTATTTTCATTTTCAAAACCCCAGTCGATTCCTGTTTTCAAAAAAATGGTTTCGACAGCTTGGCGACTCCACTGGGGACAAAATAAGAGAGTCGAGCCACGACTTGATTACTTTTTATCTCTTTGTCGTAATTTGAAAACTCGGTTTAAATATACGATCCTTTTGTTGCATTTCATCCGTCTTTGTTACGATCTTCATCATTGTGGTTTATAATTGTTGTGTTGGTTTAAGTTTTGGTATCTTTTGCACATTGCATCGCTTGATTGGTTGATCTTACCCTTTTACGTAGGAGTGAGAAGCTACTCCTTTGTGAGGTTTTCACCTCCGTGCAGGATAGTGGATCGCTTTCGGGATATATCCGTACCTATGTCTTCGTACCCATTAAGGGTAATTCGGTAATTTACCCTCTAAGGGTATGATGGTAATTTCACAACCTAGGCTTAATTACTAATTTGGGGCATAAAATCGAAACTGTCCATCTGTGTCATACTGACTAAACTGACTATAACTCGAGTTAGGAAACTCGAAATCTAAATCCGTAAATTTTCCTTGAAAATAGACTCATATATCTTTCTACTATAATTTTTCCAGAATTTTTAACTTAACCATTTTGTACAGTTTATTCCTTAAAGTTTCCCTTGTTTCACTGTCCAACGATTCTGACCTCTCTTACCTTAATCTCAAATATCTTACTGTACGCTTTTCATATACTGCTCCCACTTGTTTCTATTGAAAATAGGTTCACTAGAATCCATACATATCAATTATAACTCTTAATTCACTTTGTACAATTTTATACGATTTTTCCAAGACAGAACAGAATACCCCGAAGTCATTTAGAACCAGTCTCACTAAAATTAACTTATCTCAGAATATAAAATTCCTTTTACTTCTCCGTTTCTTCTATAATAAAATAGACACAGTAGGCTTTGATTTGATATCTTATTCACTTATTAATTCCCTTATTCCTATTTTTTGTGATTTTTCAAATACACATCACTGTTTCTGACCGAAACTATTTTATTACAAAAAATACGATGTCCACTACGATCATACACACTTCCAAGTGATCACGGATGCTGGTTTTCGGTTTTATTCAGTATTTCGACCGATTCACAGAATATTTCATACAAACTTTCAGAGAAGTGTGAGATTACACACCATTTCAGATACGTATACGGAAGGTACGTGATTACACACCTTATTCGGAATCCGTAACACGATACTCTCCGCGGCACCTAAAGGTACAATCGGTCAACTATTAGTCCAAAACCCAATTTACAACTTCTACCAAATATTGTGATTGATTAACAATCTATCACTTACCAACAATCCAAGTCTCTTATTACGAGGGATAGGTGTTCGATTGGACCTCCGATAAAGTACTTCGAGTCCTTAGAAGTGATTAACACAAAAACAATGTTAGCCACACCTTATTCGGCTTGAGAAAGAATCACCACAATACACCCCCTTCACCTATATACGGCTTGGAAGAAAAAGAAAAAGAAATGAAAAGAGGAATATACAATCACTTACCGATTTGATTAAGAAGAGATTGTCCAACACGAAAGGAAAAGAAATGATGAAGAAGTAGGGTGGTAATAGGTTCGGCTATGGAGAGAATCGAACAATGATATTCGGCTATCAAGGAAGGTGGAAAGAAAATGAGTATGTGACCAAACAAAAGAGAAAAGTAATGCACTATTGTGCTAATATGTTTCGGCAATGAAGGTTGCAAAATTGCAAGAAATGACACAAAGTTGCCAAAGGGAATTTTTGCCAAAACACTACTAAGTCTTAACCAAATGCCAAAATAAAAAAATTCAGCTACATTTTCTCCCCAAAACCATCCACATGTATCCCCCCTAGGATAAGAGTTTGGCCACCCAAGCTTTCCAAAACATCACCCACGAAATAAGCCTCATGTCCCCCTTTCTTTCCTATTTCTCTTGATTCCTTTCTCCAACTTCCACCTTGCCTTATTTCTTTAGCCCCCATTCCAAAAATAAAGAAGTCAAACTTGCCATAGATACCTCTTGGCCGACACTTAAGGAAAGAGTGCAAAAATATTAGTCAAAATTTGCACACAAAATGATTCGAACCTCTTCCCTTCAAGTCCATCATGTGGCATAATATCCTTCTTACCAATAGCTTATTTATGCAAGCACTTTACTCATTTATTTCTATAAGTCTTGAAGCTACTTACCATCTCTCCTTAAAGTGCTAAAATACCAAATTTTTCCTAAGGCCCAATTAAACTCGAGACTTCATAGAAACCTCGTAACCTTTCAAATTCACTTAACTAATAAGTCCAATTTGCAATAATGACATTATCTTGTTCCCAAAATTTTTAAACACTCCTACGCCCAAGGCCCTTTGGGCCCAATCCTACTAGGCCCAATTTTGGGATGTTACACTTACTGAGCTTTTTAAGTTCGTGTGTTAATGGTTTAAAACACATAGGTTTTGGATTCGAAAAGAAGTATAAGTTTCGAGCTTGGGAGCTTAGCATCATCAATCATATTGAGATTATACATCATTGTTTTGGATGTTTTTGTTATTAGAAATTGGCATGTATAGACGGCCTTAGTTTGGATATTGGATTTGTAAAAGTTTAATTTATGTCTTATGTTATTTATGTATTTTGTGACCTAACATAATCCCTTCTTGAACCATAAAGTGACACTTTTCCCAATTAAGCACAAGGTTCGTTTCCTCACATCTCATTAGAACTCGTTTTAAATTTTTAAGGCAAAGATGGAAAGAATTACCAAATGTCAAAAAGTCGTCCATAAATACCTCCATAATATCCTCCACAAGTTCATCAAAGATGGCTAGCATGCAGCGCTGAAAAGTAATAGGGGCATTACATAATCCAAAAGGCATTCTGCGATAAGAAAATGTACCGTATGGAAACGTAAATGTGGTCTTTTCTTGATCCTCAGGACCTATTGGGATTTGGAAGTAGCCAAAGAGTCCATCTAGGAAGGAATAGTACATATGCCCAGATAATCTTTCTAACATCTGATCAATGAAAGGTAAAGGAAAGTGATCTTTTCTAGTGGCATCGTTCAACTTCCTATAGTCAATGCAGACTCTACAACCTGTGATTGTTCTTGTTGGAATCAATTCATTCTTTTCATTAGCTACAACAGTCATGCCTCCCTTCTTTGGAACAACCTGCACAGGACTTACCCAAGTACTGTCAAAAATAGGATAAATAACTCCAGCATCTAGAAGTTTAATTACCTCAGCTTTAACAACTTCCTTCATGTTGGGGTTCAATCGTCTTTGAGGTTGCACACATGATTTATATTCATCTTCCATTAAAATTTTGTAGGTGCAAAATGATGGACTTATCCCTTTAATGTCAGAAATCTTCCAAGCTATTGCTCTTTTGTGGTTCTTTAGTACCTGTAGCAACTCGTCTTTCCCTTTGGGTTCCAGTTCTGAAGAGATAATTACGGGTAGTGTAGAATTATCTCTGAGGAATGCATACTCTAAGTGATTTGGTAACTGTTTCAATTCCAATCTGGGCGGTTCTTCAATAGAGGGTTTTTGTTTTAGTTTGTCGTTTATTTCAATGCTCTTGTCTTTCTTTTGTCTTGGGGAAGAAGTATTAGAATTTACCTCACTTTTTATCTCCCTCAACTCATTGGTATCGTCATTTGCCCCCTCACCTTGGGTAAGACACAGTTCCAACATGTCGTCATGTATGATTTCCTGAAAAGAATATTGAATAAAATGGTCAATGGCATCAATAAAATAACAGAAATCATCTTGCTCTCTAAAATATCGCATGGCATCAATAAAATAACAGAAATCATCTTGCTCTCTAGAATATCGCATAGCATCGTAAATTTTAAAAATAATTTCCTCGTCGCCTACCCTTAGCGCAAGTTTATCATCACCTACATCAATAACAGCCCTAGTAGTAGCTAAAAAGGGGCGTCCTAGAATTAAAGGCACCTCAACGTCCTCATCGATGTCAAGCACAACAAAATCAACAGGGAATATAAATTTATCAACTTTGACCAAAATATCTTCAATAATTCCCCTAGGATATTTAATAGATCTATCAGCTAATTGAATACTCATCCTAGTGGGTTTTGGTTCCCCAAGACCAATTTGCTTGAACATTTTATAAGGCATTAAATTAATACTGGCACCTAAACTAGCTAGTGCTTTCTCAATATTTAAACTACCAATTAAAGAGGGAATGGTGAAGCTTCCTGGATCTTTCAATTTGGTTGGTAGCTTATTTTGGAGAATAGCTAAACATTCCTCGTTAAGTTCCACGATTGATAGCTCTTCAAACTTCCTTTTATTTGTTAGAAGCTCTTTTAAGAATTTTGCGTATGTCGGCATCTACGAAATAGCTTCAAAGAAAGGTAAGTTAATATGTAATTGTTTAAAAAGTTCAAGAAATTTACCATATTGTGCATCTATGAGGTCTTTCTTCAACTTTGTCGGATATGGAATCGGTGGTTTATATTCTTTATGTACCGGTGTTACATTCTCGTTTACTTCCTCATTTTTTTCCTTATCAGTTTCTTGTGGCATCTTCTTTTCCGCTTCAACCAATACCTTCCCATTCCTTAATGTTACTGCCTTCACTTGCTCTTTTGGTTTAGGTTCGGTATTACTAGGTAAACTACCTGGTTGCCTTTCAGAAACTATCTTAGTCAGCTGTCCTATTTGATCTTTAAGCCCTTGAATTAATGTTTGTTGATTTTTCAACGTCGTTTCGGTATTCTAAAAATGAATCTCTGATGCTGAAATAAACTTTGCTAGCATATATTCAAGGGTCTATTTTTTCTCTTGTGGGTAAGGTTGCTGTTGAAAGCCTGGAGGGAGTTGTTGTCTTTAATTTCCTTGGCCACCCTATGAAAAGTTTGGATAGTTCCTCCAACATGGATTATAAGTGTTACTATAATGGTTATTTGGAGGTCTAGAATTATTACCCATATAGTTCATCTGTTCGTTTTCTATGCCAGGGTTGTAGGATGGATATTCTATATTACTCATTCCTCCTCCATTTGTATCGCACTGCATCACTGAATGTACCTGCGAAGAACCACACAAACCATCAATTTTCTTACTTAAAAGTTCTACCTGATTTGATAACATGGTTACTGCGTCGAGGTTGAAAACACTGGCGGCTTTTATCGACTTTGTTCTCATAACTTGCTACTGATAGTTATTCAGTGCCATCTCCTCTATAAACTCATAAGCCGCTTCAAGGGTTTTGTTATTTAGGGTTCCACCGGCGGCTGAATCAATCAACTACCTAGTTGAGGGGTTCACACCGTTGTAAAATGTTTGGACCTGTAGCCACAAGGGTAACCCATGGTGAGGGCATCTTCGTAATAAATCCTTGTATCTCTCCCATGCATCATAAAGTGTCTCTAGATCCATCTGCACAAAAGAAGAGATATCATTCCTCAACTTAGCTGTTTTAGCCGGTGGAAAGTATTTTAACAAAAACTTTTTGGTCATTTGTTCCCATGTAGTGATTGATCCTCGTGGTAACGAGTTCAACCATTGTTTAGCTTTGTTTCTCAACGAGAAGAGAAACAACCGAAGGTGAATGGCATCATCAGAAACGCCATTAATTTTGAAAGTGTCGGAGAATTCCAGAAAATTTGCTAAGTGATTGTTTGGATCCTGATCCTGCAAACCATCAAATTGAACGAATTGCTGAATCATCTGAATAATATTAGGTTTCAATTCAAAATTATTTGCAGCAATAGCAAGTCTAACAATACTTGACTCAGTTCCTGTTTAATTAGGTTTAGCATAATCATACA
Organism: Gossypium australe; assembly: GCA_005393395.2. Classification (NCBI taxonomy): domain Eukaryota; kingdom Viridiplantae; phylum Streptophyta; class Magnoliopsida; order Malvales; family Malvaceae; genus Gossypium; species Gossypium australe. The sequence continues at coordinate 17,887,802 of CM016619.1, forward strand.
TAGTACGAGGAGCAGGATTTTGATTCACCGGGTTTGCGGCAACCACAGGAGGTAGCGGATTATTGTCGGCCATCTCTTCGGTAGTATTAGTATCGTCCTCTTGCTCTTATTCTATGTATTGTAGGCTTTGCCTTATTTCCCTACGATTTCTGCGAACGGTACCTTCTATATCACTGTCAAAAAGTAATGGTCCTGACGGGTTCCTTCTAGTCACACACTAAAATTACCTACCAAAAACAAATAAAAGAAAAATTAGCAAAGTTAAAAATAAAATAAATATAAATTGCAAATAAATAAAATGGCTAAAGTAATAAAAATTTAGTTTTCCTAATATCTTAGTCCCTGGCAACGGCGCCAAAAACTTGATGGGCTCGAAACTAACTAATAATTTCAACAAAGGCAAGCGCACCTATTGAACAGTAGTATAGTTGTGGTGAGTCTGGAATATCGTATCCTCAAGGACTAAAATTACTAGTAATAACTATCATTTTATTATCTAGCCTAGTAATTAAGGGGATTTATTTTTAATCTAAACTTAACTAACTAATTTAACTAACTAAATAATTATGAACGTGACAGAGAGTGAATTTGGAAAATACTTTTAGACAACTTATATGAGATAGTCAATACCTAAGGAAGAATCCACCTAGACTTCACTTATTACTTTTGATTCATACGATTTATTCACTTGACTTAATCCGTAGAAACCCCTGAATTATGTTAATATCTCTTTCAAGACTAAAAACAACTGACTCTAGGTTGATTAATTGAAATCTCTTTCTAATTAAAACCCCTATCTATGGATTCCCTTATTAGATTTGACTCTAATCTGGCAGATTTTCGTCGCCTTATTTCTAGGGTTGCAATCAACTCCGCTTAATTGTGTCAATCTACTCTTAAACAGGGAATTTTGCTCCACTGAATAAGCACATTCGACTTGGATCAATAACCTGAATTATCAAAACAAGAATAAGAACTCACAATTAAGAATAAGAATAAGTATTTATCTTATAAATCAAATAATAATAAGATCTGTCTTAGGTTTCATCCCCATAGGTATTTAAGGGATTTAGTTCATACTGATAGAGGGAAACATCTTAAAATAGGAAAAACAACAAAACATAAGAAAACCCAAAAAATTTCTAAAGAACTTGATGGGAGATCTTCAATCTTGATGGAGATCCTTCTCCTAAGCTGCTCCCGATGGCTGTCTTGGAGTATTTTTTGCCTTCTACTCAGCGTCTACTCGACGTCCCATTAAGTTGCCCCCTAGAGTGTTTATATAGGCTTTGGAATGCCTTTCTTGGCCCACAAGTAGCCTTTTTCCGAATAGAATTAAACCTAGGTTCGGCAGGGACACGCCCGTGTGACACACCCGTGGTCGATAGTCCAGGCCGTGTTTGATCCTGTTTGTCACACACGGCCGTGTGGTCCATCCGTGTGGAGTGGTCCAGGCCATGTAGGCCTATTTTGTCCTTTTTTGGCCTATTTCTCATTCTTTTCGACTCCCTAAGCTCTCTTGAGTATAAAACATGAAATTAAGAGATTAGGAGCATCAAATTCATCAAATTCAATGGAAAATCATCCAAAAGTAAGCCAAGCATGGGGTTAAAATATGTGTAAATTATGGTTTATCACTACGACAGTGAAGATGGTTAGAGTTGTTAAAAGATTACGAGCTTGTAATTGACTACCATCCGGGGAAAGCCAATATTGTTGTTGATGCTTTGAGTCAAAAATCGTTGTTTGCCCTACGTGCGATGAATACTCAGTTAGCCCTATCCGTTGACAGTTCGCTAGTAGCTGAGTTGAAAGCGAAACCGTTATTTATTCAGCAGATTTGTAAGGCTCAGAAAGTTGAGAACTAATTGATAGCAAAATGGGCTCAATGTGATGCGAATACTGATTCAGAGTTATGAGTTGATACTGAAGGTTGTTTGAGGTTCAAAGACCAAGGTGTGTTACGAGAAATTCAGAGTTGATTTAGATGATTTTGAATGAAGCTCATAGTAGTCGGTTATCTATTCACCCAGGTAGTACAAAAATGTATAATGATTTGGAACAGCTTTACTAGTGGCATGGTATGAAACGAGACATCTCTGACTTTGTTTCGAGATGTTTGATCTGTCAGCGAGTCAAAGCTGAGTATCAGGTTTCGTCTGGGTTACTTCAACCGATTATGATACCTGAGTGGAAATGGGATAGAGTCACGATGGATTTTGTATCAGGTTTTCCTTTGTCACCGAGTAAGAAAGATGCAATCTCGGTTATTATGGATAGATTGACTAAATCGGCTCATTTTGTTTCGGTTCACACAGATTACTCGCTTGATAAACTTGCTAAGTTGTATATTTCTCAGATTGTGAGATTGCATGGAGTACCTATTTCTATTATTTCGGATAGAGATCTGAGGTTCACATCGCGGTTTTGGAAGAAACTGCAAGATACACTAGGTACAAAACTACACTTTAGCACTACTTTCCATCCGCAGACAGATGGTCAGTCCAAATGAATTATTCAGATACTCGAGGATATGTTGAGACGTTGCATTCTTGAGTTTGAAGGTACATGGGAACGATACTTGCCACTAATTGAATTTGCGTATAATAATAACTTTCAATCGAGTATCAAAATGGCACCTTACGAGGCTTTGTATGGTCGCAAATGTCAAACACCTTTGTATTGGATTATGCTCAGTGAGAATAAGATACACGGGGTCGATTTGATCAAAGAGACTGAATAGAAAGTGGAAGTGATTCCTGATAGTCTGAAAGCTGTGCCAGATCGTCAACAGTCGTACGTAGACTTGAAACGTAAAGATATTGAGTTTCAGATCGGAGACAAAGAGTTTTGAAAGTCTCGCCGTGGAAGAAAATACTCTGATTCGATCGTAAAGGCAAATGGAGTCTGAGATTCATTGGGCCATATGAGATTATAGAGTGTATCGGGCCGGTTGCTTACAGACTGTTGTTGCCACCTGAGTTAGAAAGATCCATAACGTATTTCATGTTTCGATGCTTCGACGATATCGATCCGACCCATCGCATGTGATTTCCCCATCTGAGATTTAGATTCAATCCGACTTGACATATGAAGAAGAACCAATTCGAATTTTAGATCGCGAGATGAAAGAATTGAGAAATAAGAAAATTTCTTTAGTAAAAGTCTTATGGCATTGACACGGGGTTGAGAAAGCTACTTGGGAGCCTTAGAATGCTATGAGAGAACGTTACCCAAACCTATTCGCAGATAAGATTTTCGAGGACGAAAATCCCTAAGGGGGGAAGAGTTGTAACAGTCCGATTTAGACCCTAATCAGAACAACCGTTTTGGGCCCACAAATCTGAGTCAGAAAAATGTTTAAATATTATTTTCCGTGTTTTTAATGTGTGAATTGATATTTTTGAAATTTTCGTGATTTAATTTTATCGTTTGAGTGACCGATTTAATAAAAGGACTTAATCGCACAAAATGTAAAAGTGGCTAGCTATTTGTTAATGTGCTAAATTGTTATGATTTGATTTGTTGAGAGTCCTTATAATATTAATATGCCATTATTAAGTTAGTGGACATTTATGTCCATGAATTATGTGATGTTATAAATGTTTCATTAAAGGTATATTTGTAATTTGAAAATTATGTGATAATTAAATAAAAACAAAAGCATGAAAATAAAGCCAAATGTTCATCACCTTGCCGAAATGAAGAAAGAAAAATAGGGCTCTTAAGCTTTCAAGTATTCGGCACTCATTTTGGCTAGATTAAGATCAAGAAAAGAAGAAATCGAAATTAGATCGAAGGAAAACTAAAGTTGTCGAATAGTCGTCCCGGTTCGTCCGTCCTTACCGGGGTAAGTTCATAAGTAAATAGATGTCGTTAAATTCGATTGTATATATTTTAATAGTGCCGAATTGAATTATTACTTGTATTTATATATACTTGCCGAATTGAATTAAGCATGGGAGCATTGTTTACGAGCTTGAATCGATCGAGTTACGATGTCTGAAAGTTCCGTACGAACCTTAGGAATAGTTAGGATACATATGTCATGACATAGGATTCCAATATGTGTTTTCGCCTAAGACCACGTCTGGGACGTTGGCATTGACTTGTGATTTACGTGTAAGACCATGTCTGGGACATTGGCATCGTATTTGATTCGTATAAGACCATGTCTAGGACAGTAGCATCGATATGTGATTACATGTAAGACCACCTCTAGTGTAACACCCCAAACCCGGCCCAAACACTACAACCGGATCTGGTATGTCACTAAGGAAATTATATAAAAAGATGTGGCACTTTGGAAAACAATAATCAGGTTTAAAATATTTATACCGAAAACTTAATAATTTATTAATTCATATAAGATATAAAGTTGTAAAATGCCTTGGTGAATTTTAAATAAGAACCGAAATTTCATACATGTCTTAGCTTCATTTAAACATAAAGTTCAAAATGCCCAGTAATAAGAGCCCAACATAAAACCAAAACATAACTAATAATCTAGTGACCCAAGGCCTTATTACAAAGAAATTTAAAACCCTTAATCAAAAATATTAAAAACAATATTCTAAGTAAAATCTTCTGCTGGATCAAGTATTCTCTCGCATGGCCACCTTGCGCTCCTCTCCAGCCCGGTCCGATGCACTAGGTGCTACCTGAAATTGTTAAATAATAGGGTGAGTCGCGAGACTCAGTGTGCAATCCTCTTGCACCATTAGATTTGGGCCTTAACCCCACAGAACATATAACAGGATATAATATATCAGAAAATATGCATAGCCCAACCCAAATCCTAGGTTTCCATCCACTACACGCTACCCTTACCTGCCAGTCACACCATTGGGGATTTCTACAATCAACCCACACCGCTACACACCATCGATGGCAGTCATGCTGCAGATAGTTGCTCATCGTCAGATCATGGCTGTAGTCACTACAACAGGTCATGGCAAAAGCCACTACAACAGGTCACGGCAAAAGCCGCTACAACAGGTCATGGCAAAAGCCACTACAACAGAACATTTACCCTTTCAATAAACTCGACCCCATGCAATTACAGAAATCGGCATACTTATCACACAAATCATCTTAACAGGAACATTCACTTAGGAATGATAGAGATCACTAACCTGATGATTTGTGTTTACCCTCTTCGGGTTTCAACCATGATGCCGAGATTTCGACATTTATCAGTATATAACAGATTTATAACATACTTTAACAGGCAATCTAAATAGTGTGGAAGTGTTACACACCTGATATCGCGTAGTTTTGCTCCCTTAGTCAATATCCTTACTATCAAGATCTACAACCCTTAGCCTAAAATCTTTCTTAAAAGTCGGAAGAATACAAAGATTTGAGCTCCCCTACATTCGCCTAAGGGTTAATAAATACCCGAATTTATACGTTAAAAATCAGTAGATCTCCTTACCTTGAAATCCTAAAAGTAACACGATTCGAGTGTTACTGAATTCTAACTTAGAGATCTACGCGATTGACTCCTCTTCAAATCCCGGAATACCGAAAATAAGAGAAAAACTCAAGGTCAGTTTCCTTATAGCCATTCGGCTAGAGTCCCTAAAAAGCCGGAAAGGATTGAAATCTTATGAATCAACACCTACCTTCAGTTTCCTTCGAGATTCGGCACAAGCAGATACCTTTAGAGAGAATTCGGCTAACACAGGAGATGAGATCTAGGGATTTCGGCTTTTATGAAAATCCCAGAAAAGATGAACTGATGCGCTTTCGACTTTTAGAAGATCTGAGTAGAGTGTTTCGGCTTTGGCTTAGAAAGAAAGTAAACAGAAATCAAGAGAAGGCTTAGAGATTTCGGCTAAAGTATTTGAAAGAGATGAGAAAGAGATTGTCAGAGAGTTCGGCCAATAAGGGAAAAAGAAAAGAAAGAAAGTTGAGAGGGAGAATGGAGTGGAGGTTTCGGCAGAGAAAAGAAAAAGATGAGGAGAACTATACAGCAAATTTCGGCACATATCTCTACCTATACAAAACTGATTCCTCCCCTCTCCTGAGTTTGATTTTCAGCCAACACTAGCTTCCACAAGATAACTCCTATTCTTTTTCCTTTATCTTGATCTACTAACTCCTCAAAAATAGCCCTAATTAGCACCAACTCCTCTCTTCTTTATCTGCTTATTATCCTCATGATTTAAACATTAAAATCTCCTAAATAATAGCCTTATGCCGTCCCCCCTTAGTTCCTCCTTAAGTGCCGAATTTGGCCCAGAAACATGGGCTCTAAGTGGCCAAAATTTTGGGCCTCCTACTTTGCTATTGACGCCAACCCCCTTTTCCTCCTAGTGGCACCATTTCCTCTGGGCCACAAGCCCACTATGTCAAATAAGCTACCAAAACTTTACTTTAAGCCCCTACAGTGTCTAAACAAAATATTTAATCAAAGCCTCAGCCCAAACCTGAGCCCCATTTTCACCCCAAATCCTCAAATTAATATTTTAAGCATACATTGCACAAAATGCACAAGTCCATAAATTCAGGATGTTACAGTTCTACCCCCCTTAAAATAAATTTCGGCCTCGAAATTTACCTGATCAAAAGAGATGGGGATACTGCTGTCGTATAACATCATCTGGCTCCCAAGTCGCTTCGTCCACTCCGTGGTTTCGCCACAAGACCTTAACCAAAGGGACAGACTTCCTTCTCAACACTTTTACGTCTCGATCCAAGATTTGCACTGGCTCCTCCTCAAAGGACAAGTCTGGCCTTACTTCAATCTCTTCCACTGGCACAATGTGCGATGGATCCGATCGATAACGTCTTAGCATCGAGACATGAAACACGTCATGTATTTGTTCCAACTCTGGAGGCAACTCCAGTTGATATGCCAGTGGGCCCACACGTTCTAGTACTCGATAAGGTCCAATAAACCGAGAACTTAACTTACCCTTCCGTCCAAACCTCATTACCTTTTTCCATGGGGATACCTTCAAAAAGACTTGGTCTCCCACTGCAAATTCCATCTCCTTACGTTTTAAATCTGGATAGGATTTCTTTCGATTAGACGCTTCTTTCAATCGATCCCGAATTAACCTAACTTTTTATTCCATCTCCGACACTAGTTCTGGGCCCAACACCTGACGTTCACCCAATTCTGTCCAACAAGTAGGAGTACGACATCTCCGTCCGTATAATGCTTCATAAGGTGCCATCTGAATACTGGATTGATAGCTGTTATTATACGCAAATTCTGCCAAAGGTAAATACTCCTCCCAACTACCCCTAAAATCGATGAGACAACCTCTTAACATATCCTCCAAGATCTGTGGATGAAAAGCGGTACTAAAATCTAAGCTTGTTCCCATTGCCTGATGCAGAGCTTTCCAAAATCGTGATGTGAACCTAGGGTCCCTGTCGGAAATAATCGACACCGGTACCCCATGCAGTCTCACCACCTCAGCTACGTATAGCTTAGCCAACCTTTGCAGAGTATAGTCCACCCGAATTGGTATGAAGTGAGCAGACTTAGTCAACCGATCCACAATTACCCAAATCGAATCCTTCTTAGTGGGCGTAAGAGGTAATCCACTAACAAAATCCATCGTGATTCTTTCCCATTTCCATTGGGGAATCTTCACCGGCTGTAACAATCCCGAAAGCAGTTGATGTTCAGCCTTCACCTGCTCGCACATCAAACACTTCCCCACATATTCCGTAACTTCTCGCTTCAAACCTGGCCACCAGAATTGCTCTCGCAAATCCCGATACATCTTAACTCCCCCAAGATGCATAGCATAAGGGCTAATATGCGATTCTCGAAGAATCATTTTCCTTAACTCCACATCTTTTGACATACAAATCTTCCCACGAAAACACAAAACTCCATCACCATTCAAACTATAGTCCTCTCCTTCACCATTCTGCACTTGTCGGATTCGAGTACTCAAAACATCATCCAAAAGCTGCTTCTCTTTGATCTGTCTTGTCCATATAGGTCTTACTTGAAGTTCAGCTACCAAACAGCCATCTTCATACAAGCTAAGATGAGAGAACATCGCCCTCAAATCCGCTATCACCTTCCTACTCAGCGCATCTGCCACCACGTTAGCCTTACCCGGGTGATACTCGATCGAACAATCATAGTCCTTCAAGAGTTCAATCCACATACATTGCCTCAGATTCAACTCCTTCTGGGTAAGGATATACTTTAGACTCTTATGGTCCGTGTAAATAACTGACTTCTCTCCATATAGATAGTGCCTCCAAATCTTTAGAGCAAACACTACCGCCGCCAATTCCAAATCGTGCGTAGGGTAGTTCAATTCATGCGGCCTTAACTGCCGAGACACATACGCAACCACCTTTCCCTCTTGCATCAACACACATCCTAAACCCGTGTGTGACGCATTACAATAGACGATAAATTCTTTTCCCGCCTCTGGCTGAATTAACACCGGTGCTTCTGTCAAAATCTTCTTTAGCTTCTCAAAGCTCTCCTGGTGTTTGTTAGACCAAACAAACGGTACTCCATTCCTTAACAACTTAGTTAGAGGTGCCGCAATTGAAGAGAACCCCCCAACAAACCTCCTGTAATATCCAGCCAATCCTAAGAAACTTCGAATCTCGACCACTGATTTTGGCGGTTTCCAATCCAATACAGCTTCTATCTTCCGAGGGTCTACCCTAATTCCCTTTGCAGAAACCACGTGCCCTAAGAAAGTTACTTCCTTCAGCCAGAACTCACACTTACTGAACTTTGCGTACAGCTGCTTCTCCCTCAGAATTTGCAACACCACACGAAGATGTGCATCATGCTCCTCCTCGGACTTGGAGTAAACCAGAATATTGTCGATGAATACCACGATGAACCGATCAAGATACAGTTGAAATACCCGGTTCATCATATTTATGAATACTGCTGGCGCATTCGTTAACCCGAACGGCATCACCAAGAACTCATAATGACCGTACCGAGTTCAAAAAGCCGTCTTATGAATGTCCCCTTCCTTCACCTTTAACTGATGATAACCCGACTTTAAGTCAATCTTAGAGAAAACTGAAGCTCCTTTGAGCTGATCGAACAGGTCATCAATTCTTGGCAGTGGGTACTTGTTCTTAATCGTTAACTTATTTAGTTGATGATAGTCCACGCACATACACATGGATCCGTCCTTCTTCTTGACAAATAGGACCGGCGCTCCCCACAGAGACACACTCAGTCGGATGAAACCACGATCCAGCAGTTCCTGGATCTGAGCTTTGAGCTCCACCAGCTCCTTTGGCGCCATTCGATAAAGAGCAATGGACACCAGAGCTGTACTCGGAAATAGTTCTATTCCAAACTCCACTTCGCGATCCTGGGGTAATCCTGGCAGCTCCTCAGGAAAAACATCTACGAAATCCTTTATTGTTCTTACCTCGTCCACAGTCACCTCCTTAACGTCCAAAGCACTAATAAAAGTTAGAAATGCGTTGCATCCTTTCCGGATCATCTTAACAGCCTTCAATGCAGATACCACGTTGGACAAATAATTCCTTCCTTCTCCCAACACAACCACCTCCCTGCCTTCTAGGGTACTCAACACCATGCGCTTAGTCTTACAATCCAACTTAGCACGATGTTTAGTCAACCAATCCATTCCTAAGATAATATCAAACTCTCCAAATGGTAATTCCATTAAGTCTGCCGGAAACACTACCCCTTGAGTCTCTAAAGGTACATCCTTAAATAGTTTGTCCACTACCCTAGATTGTCCTAGAGGACTAACCACAGTCATCTTTCTAGTAGTTGTTTCAGAGTCTATTCTTAGGGTCTCAGATACCGAACATGCAACATAGGAGTGGGTTGACACAATATCAATCAAGGCAAGAAAAGGGTTATCATCAATAAGAAACGTACCGGTTATAACGTCCGGTGCGTCACCATCCTCTCGACGATGAGCTGCATAAACTAGACCCGGCTGCCTCGCGTCCACATTATTTGCACCCCTACTAGGTGCTCCACGACCGCGACCAGCCCCATTTCCCCCTCTGGCTACGCCACGACCCCTCGGTACTGGCTCACCACCTCTCCTAGTTTGATCAGAACCTCGCCCCATTGGCTGTACTTGATCCACCTGTGGACAATCCTTAATCATATGCTCCGTGGATCCACACCTAAAACATCCACCGATTTTCCTTCTGCACTCCCCATAATGCGCCTTCCCACATGAAGGACATGATCGATTCTGACCCGTCGGAGCACGAGCTGGCCCATCAGTCCTAAGCCTTTTCTGAAAATTTCCAGATGATCCTGATGGCCCAAAACTTCTCTTATTCTTACTCCAATCCTTCTCCCTTTCTTGCCTTTCAGTCTATTTCACCTCCTCAGCTATCTTAACTTTCTCAACTAGGACAGCAAAATCTCTCTCTCGCTGCGGTGCTACCAAAACCCTTAACTCATTCCGCAGTCCATCCTCGAACCGCACACAACGTTCATATTCAGTTGCTACCATTCCTCGAGCGTAGCGGCTCAAGCATAGAAATCTACCTCATATTCAGCCACAAATTTACTTTCCTGCACCAAATTCAGAAATGCCTTCCTCTGGCCGTCCACATAGCTAGCCCCAACATACTTTCCTTGAAACGATTCCTTAAAGTAATCCCAGTCAATCTGATCCGTGGCAGTGCCCTCTTTTAACGTGAGCCACCATTGATAAGCCTCGTCTCGAAGAAGAGACACGACCTCTTTCAACTTCTCCTCCGCCATGAAATCCAAATCATCCATTATGCGCTCAGCCGCTTCCAACCAATACTCAGCTGTGTTAGGGGCTACGCCAGAAACACCCCTAAACACTTCCGCTCCGTTGGCTCGGAGTCATTCAGATACCGATTTTCGAGCTCCTGAACCCGTACCTACCCCAGTGACTCTTTCGAGTACCCGCAACATCGCCTGAGATACCGCATCATCTCCGGTCGCCTGGTCTTGTAACTCTCCCTCCACAGCTGGAGGATCCGGCATTTCATTTCTTGACCCGTGGCCAGACCCTACTGGCAAAGACAAAGTCATCCTACCCCTACCGCGTCCACGCGGCAGACGTCCTCGACCCCTTGTACTCATTCTTCCGATTGGCGTTTATCTGATTAAGAATTTTATGAATCATTAATTCTTTCCACTGATTAACCACGAACAATCTTATGAATGGTAATTTTAAGAGTAATTCTTTCGACTTCGCAACTATATCTACAATTCAGTCTCAAGTTCACATCTCCTAGTTCTATAAACTACATACATTCAACAATCAACATACAGACAACATCCATACATCCACACTCAATACATAGGGGTATTTTCGTTATTCCACTACCCAGGGGTATTTTTGTAATTCTATCCTACAAGGGTATTTTCGTAATTTTCCAAAATAGGGTTCCTTGGTGATTTTGTGAAATAAGGGTATTTTGGTAATTTTTTGCAATTCAGGGGTATTTTGGTAATTTCGTAATCTGGGGGTATTTTGATAATTTTGAAATCTAAGGGTATTTCGGTAATTATCCAAATCAAGGTTATGCTGGTCATTTTGCAAATCAAGAGTAGTTTGGTAATTTTACAAACCAGGGATATTTTGGGAAATTTTACAAATCAAAGGTATTTTCAAAAAAATTTTACAAAACTAAGGGGCATTTTTTTTAACACGGGTATCTTGGAGAATTTGATTTCAAAGAAATAATAGTAGTGTTCAAGTGTTTGTGATTTTTGGTTGTTGTCGTGTGCTGTGTGTTTTTTTTTTCTAAGGAAAAAATTCTGTTGACTTTGTAAATCGGGGTATATTTGCAAATCATGAGTATCTTGGTATTTTTTTCAAAAGGAGGGTATTTTAGCAATTTTGTAAAAATAAGGTGGCTGGTCCCTTTCGGGTTTTAATTATAGATTTTGGCCCGTCAACAAATCCTCGTGGCTAGGGTGAACAGTCACTACGCACCAGGTAGGATTCCAGCGAAGAGGAGGTGAGTCACTAGGACTGCTTAAGTACCAAGCTCTTCCGGATCCAATCCTAGACATGCGCATGCCTGTTGCCACACCTAGTCTTGCGACTCGTTCACGGGTTTGTTTAGTGAAATTAAGTCGTATGAGTTTTAAGGAGTTGTTTAAGCTAAGCCTAGAGTTCATCATGTTCTAATCTAAATAGTCTGCGTCCCATACAGCCCATCAAGCCCACATATATATATCACACAATGGTTCAGAATACTTACCTGGCGGACTTGGGCCGGAGACGCAGGTGCCATGTCGAGAAAACCATCCTGTATCATTTATAAATATACATGTTTTCAAAACCCATCTTTAGAAAACATTTTGAGCCCAAAACCCCCAAAGCCGAGTTTTGAACTGGGCTCTGATACCAATTTGTAACACCCCAAACCCAGCCCAAACACTACAACCGGATCTGGTATGTCACTAAGGAAATTATATAAAAAGATGTGGCACTTTGGAAAACAATAATCAGGTTTAAAATATTTATACCGAAAACTTAATAATTTATTAATTCATATAAGATATAAAGTTGTAAAATGCCTTGGTGAATTTTAAATAAGAACCGAAATTTCATACATGTCTTAGCTTAATTTAAGCATAAAATTCAAAATGCCCAGTAATAAGAGCCCAACATAAAACCAAAACATAACTAATAATCTAGTGACCCAAGGCCTTATTACAACGAAATTTAAAACCCTTAATCAAAAATATTAAAAACAATATTCTAAGTAAAATCTTCTGCTGGATCAAGTACTCTCTCGCATGGCCACCTTGCGCTGCTCTCCAGCCAGGTCCGATGCACTAGATGCTACCTGAAATTGTTAAATAATAGGGTGAGTCGCGAGACTCAGTGTGCAACCCTCTTGCACCATTAGATTTGGGCCTTAACCCCACAAAACATATAACATGATATAATATATCAGAAAATATGCATAGCCCAACCCAAATCCTAGGTTTCCATCCGCTATACGCCACCCTTACCTGCCAGTCACACCATTGGGGATTTCTACAACCAACCCACACCGCTACACACCATCAATGGCAGTCATGCTACAGATAGCTGCTCATCGTCAGATCATGGCCGTAGCCACTACAATAGGTCATGGCAAAAACCACTACAACAGGTCACGGCAAAAGCCACTACAACAGGTCATGGCAAAAGCCACTACAACAGAACACTTCCCCTTTCAATAAACCCGACCCCATGCAATCACATAAATTGGCATACTTATCACACATATCATCTTAACAGGAACATTCACTTAGGAATGATAGAGATCACTAACCTGGTGATTTGCGTTTACCCTCATCGGGTTTCAACCATGATGCCGGGATTTCGGCATTTATCAGAATATAACAGATTTATAACATGCTTTAACAGGCAATCTAAATAGTGTGGAAGTGTTACACACCTGATATCGCGTAGTTTTGCTCCCTTAGTCAATATCCTTACTATCAGGATCTACAACCCTTAGTCTAAAATCTTTCTCAAAAGTCGGAAGAATACAAAGATTTGAGCTCCCCTACATTCGCCCAAGGGTTAATAAATACCCGAATTTATACGTTAAAAATCAGTAGATCTCCTTACCTTGAAATCCTAAAAGTAACACGATTCGAGTGTTACTGAATTCTAACTTAGAGATCTACGCGATTGACTCCTCTTCAAATCCCGGAATACCGAAAATAAGAGAAAAACTCAAGGTCAGTTTCCTTATAGCCATTCGGCTAAAGTCCCTAAAAAGCCGGAAAGGATTGAAATCTTATGAATCAACACCTACCTTCAGTTTCCTTCGAGATTCGGCACAGGCAGATACCTTTAGAGAGAATTCGGCTAACACAGGAGATGAGATCTAGGGATTTCGGCTTTTATGAAAATCCCAAAAAAGATGAACTGATGCGCTTTTGACTTTTAGAAGATCTGAGTAGAGTGTTTCGGCTTTGGCTTAGAAAGAAAGTAAACAGAAATCAAGAGAAGGCTTAGAGATTTCGGCTAAAGTATTTGAAAGAGATGAGAAAGAGATTGTTAGAGAGTTCAGCCAATAAGGGAAAAAGAAAAGAAAGAAAGTTGAGAGGGAGAATGGAGTGGAGGTTTCGGCAGAGAAAAGAAAAAGATGAGGAGAACTATACAGCAAATTTCGGCACATATCTCTACCTATACAAAACCGATTCCTCCCCTCTCCTGAGTTTGATTTTCGGCCAACACTAGCTTCCACAAGATAACTCCTATTCTTTTTCCTTTATCTTGATCTACTAACTCCTCAAAAATAGCCCTAATTAGCACCAACTCCTCTCTTCTTTATCTGCTTATTATCCTCATGATTTAAACATTAAAATCTCCTAAATAATAGCCTTATGCCGTCCCCCCTTTAGTTCCTCCTTAAGTGCCGAATTTGGCCCAGAAACATGGGCTCTAAGTGGTCGAAATTTTGGGCCTCCTACTTTGCTATTGACGCCAACCCCCTTTTCCTACTAGTGGCACCATTTCCTCTAGGCCACAAGCCCACTATGTCAAATAAGCTACCAAAACTTTACTTTAAGCCCCTAGAGTGTCTAAACAAAATATTTAATCAAAGCCTCAGCCCAAACCTGAGCCCCATTTGCACCCCAAATCCTCAAATTAATATTTTAAGCATACATTGCACAAAATGCACAAGCCCATAAATTCAGGATGTTACATCTAGGACATTGGCATTGTATGTGATTTTTGACTATCTGAGTATCCTTTTTAATTTCGAATAGTTCAATGGGCATTATCGAGATAAGATCGAATGTGAAAATGAACTAAAAGGTACAGTTACGTGCTATGTTATATGAATATGAAAGTAGGTAATTATATGTTTGAGATGAATATATGAATTAGACATGGTAAAAGAGAAATTTATATGTTCTTATGAGTATATGTGCGTTTGGCCATTGATGTTATAATGCTATTGTATATGTCATAATGTTTGAGTTTGCAAGCATAATAAATGTACATTTGGTTAAGGTTTGTTTGATTTGGCTAGTTGAATTAATACTAATGTTTATTTGATCATTATTTGCTTATAACTTACTAAGATATGAAAGCTTATTGTGTCTGTGTTTGTTCGTTGTTTTATAGATTTTGGAAGCTAGTTACGAGCTCGGGGATCGTCAGAGAAAACTGTCAGACTATCGATCTTTTTTCGGTACTTATAAAAGTTGAACTTTGAACTTATGGCATGTATAGATTAGCTTATGTTTTGGTTAATTTTTATGTTGTAATTACAAGCCATGCGAAAATCGCTAGTTATAATGCTTAAGTTTATGCAAATTCGATCATGGTATATATGTGAGATGTGCTTGTTATGCTTTACTAATATTTGGTTGAGTTGGTTATGGTTTAAGCTCGTTTCAAAAGTAATGTGCATATCATATGTATGTGATATACTTGGTAGATGCTTGATGATATATTCTTGAGATGTGGTTTGGTTAAATAGATAAAATGCAAAGTTTATTAAAGACTAAAGAATGATCATTTCGATTATGTGGTGTAAATATATGAGATGGTTATATTTTACTTTATGATTCGGCTAAAAAGTATGAAAGAGCTTGTGTATATTCGACGTTGATCTAAATCTATTTTGGAAATGTGTTTTATGTTATAAATTGAAGGATGAATATATGTTTGGAAGTGTGAAGTGACATATATATATATATATATATATGTGTGTGTGTGTGTGTGATGTTATATTGTGAATTGATATGATTCGATACAATGAGCATGTATTGAATGAGAAATTGGTTGTATAAGCTCGGTTGTTAAATGACATTTAAGAAAAGTGTTTAAAGTAAATTATGCTAGCCGAATATATTTATAAAGTAGATTGATCTAATATATAAATTAATTTGGTGTAATACATGATGTGCGAAATAGGTATGACTTGAATATGAAATGGCATATTTTAACCTATGATTTGATGGCAAAAACTTATACTATTTATGTGGTACTTTTGGTTGCCGATTTGTCAAGAAATAAATTAGTAAGTGTGTGTAATTTTTGGCATAATAATTAGTAGTTAATTGAAGTATATTATAGCTTGTATTTGTGTTTATATAATGATTTATTTTGATAAGTTAAAATGTGTATTAAATAACTAGCATTAAAGCATGTTTGGCTTTATGAAATTGTTACTAAAGTTGCATATATGTTTGGTCAAAAAGTGACAAGTAAGGAGTTATTTGTTTCCTTATAATATGCGCACATGTTGAGTTAAGGTAATGATATGTTGGGTATTTGGTAATTGAATAGGCATAATGGTATATATATTTTTGGTATGTATGAAATGTTATATATTGAAATGATATGTGTTTTGAAAGTCATAAGCATAATTATTTAGAGGAGAATTAGAGGTATAATTGATCATGTTTTAGTTAACTAATGCTATATATATATATATATATATATATTAATGCACATTATGCCGTAAATGATGATCTTGAAATTTGAGGTATGGTTTGTATTTGTATTACGATTTATAATGTTTGTTTAATGATTAATCAGATGTATGCTTTAATTATAAGTTCGAATATGACCTATGTGATTATATGATTGTATGAAAGTTTTGTTTTGTTCGGTGATGCCTCGTAACCTTAATCCGGCGACGGATATGGGTTAAGGGTGTTACACTGCGGGATAAAAAAATCTATTGAAGGAAAAAGAGTACACAATATTCTATTACAAGCTGCCTCATTAAAAACCTTCACCAGGAAAACCCAATGGGACAAAACCTTGGTTAAAGGAAAAGAGTACAACTTGTTTTTAAACTCCCTCTAATGGCAACATTACATTACATCTTTGAGTCAACGCATTCCAATCTTGTGTAGTAGTCTTTCAAATGTTGAAGTTGGCAATGCCTTAGTAAAAAGATCTACTAAATTATCACTAAAACGAATTTGTTGAATATTTATATCACCTCTTTTCTCAAGATCATGGGTGAAGAATAATTTTGGTGAAATATGTTTCGTTCTATCACCTATGATGTAAGCACCCTTCAATTGAGCTATACATGTTGCATTATCTTCGTATAAGATAGCTGACATATTTTCCTGTAAAGGCAAATTACATATCTTCTGGATAAGTTGGGTCGACAACCTTAGCCAAACACACTCTCGACTTTCCTCATGCATTGCAATTATTTCTGCATGATTTGAAGAAGCAGTAGCTAATGTTTGATTTTTTGAACGCCATGATATGGCAGCACCCCCACATGTTAATAAATATCCTATTTTAGATTGACTTTTATGTGGATTCGATAAGTATCCAGCATCAGCATAGCCGACTAATAGGGATTTTGAACCATCTGAATGAAATAACCCCATATCAATGGTCCCTCTCAGATATCTAAATACATGTTTAATTTCATTCCAATGCCAACGTGTTGGAGAAGAACTAAATCTTGCTAACAAGTTTACAACAAAAGCTATATCAGGACTTGTGTTGTTTGCAAGATACATCAGTTCCCCTATGGCACTTAAATATGTTACTTCAAGATCAAGAAACTCTTCATCATTCTTGTAAGGACGGAATTGATCTTTATTCACATCTAACGATCGTACAACCATTGGAGTACGTAATGGGTGTGATTTATCCATGTAAAATTTCTTTAATATATTTTTCGTATAAGTTGATTGATGAACATGGATTTTATATTTTAAATGCTCGATCTGTAAGCCAAGACAAAACTTTGTTTTTCCAATATCTTTCATCTTAATTTCTTTCTTTAAACAACTTACTGTATTTTAGAGCTCTTTAGGAGTTCCAATAATATTTAAATCATCAACATAAACAGTAATTATCACAAAATCTGATCTATACTTTTTATAAAGACACATGGACAAATTGGATCATTTTTGTAACTTTATTTTAACAAGTATTTACTGATACGATTGTACCACATACGTCCAGATTTTTGTAATCCATATAAACTTTTCTTTAATCTGATCAAGCAATTTTCCCAAGAAACTCTATATCCTTCTGGGATTTTAAATACTTCAGGGATTTTCATATAAATTTCACTATCAAGTGTACCATACAAATTGGCTATAACAACATCCATTAGAAGCATTTTAAGTTTTTCACGTACTGCCAGACTAATAAGATATCTAAACATGATTGCATCCACCATAAGAGAATATGTCTCTTCATAATCAATGTCGAACCTTTGCCAAAATCTTTGTGTTACAAGTCATGCTTTATATCTTACGACTTTAATTTTTTTTCATTTTGTTTTTACACAAATACCCATTTATATCCCATCGGCTTTACACATTTATGTGTTTGGACTACAGGTCCAAAAACCTCACGTTTAGAAAATGACTTCAATTCTGCTTGAATTGTATCTTGTAACACCCCATACCCGAGTTGGATGCTAGGACTGGATACGAGACATTACCATGCTTGAACTCACTTAAACATACACTTACGGACTGTAAAATTTTGTTTCGACTTAAAAATTCTCTTTCTTAGTCTAATCATACATTTCATCGGCCTACGAGGCCTTAAGCACTTATCCAAAAACTTTCGGAACTTAATCGAAAACTTTTCTTTGAAGTAGGGTTCACACGCCCATGCGACTTGGAACACGCCCGTGTACCCTTGGACACGCCCATGTCTTCAAACCGTGGGCGACACTGACTATATTCACACGGTCTGGGGCACACGCCCATGTTCTAATTGTGTGTCATACACGGCTCATACGAACGGCTGTGGGATTTGATCGTGGCCTATCCTGACTTAAAATAATAAGGTGCAGGGTACGCATGGCCTAGACACACGCCCGTGTGTCTAACCGTGTGGGCACTTAGGGGCTATTTATCAAGCCAATTGTCACCCTGAAAATTCAAGACCAACTCAAGCTCAGTTCAATACATTATTCAAAAACAAAACTATATGCTTCATTGATCTTAATAAACATACATACTTAGTCAATTTTGGCCAATCACGTAGCCATATACAAAAGAATAATAACTTATAGCCTATACAATGGCCCTTCTTAAAACATATTCTCAAAATGAAGGCTTCCTATACATGCCATACTTAGTAAAATAGCTTGGCTATACCAAAATAGAGATTGATAGTGTGCTACAAGCTCCGACTTCAACGATCCACAAGTTAGCTTGGCGGGACTACATAGAAAGAAAGAATTAAAGACGTAAGCATTTAGCTTAGTAAGTTTGCATGTAAAGCACATATCAATATACTTGCTTAATATAAACCATTTGACATGACAATGGTATCATAAATTCCAGCTATAGAGCTTACTTACTCATACTGATTCTTACCTGTCTCATGATACTTATTATTCTCATACTTGTAAGGTAAATAAGGTATCTGTATCACTTGATCACTTTGATCAGCATACTTTAATATAAATAATCATGATCTCTAATTCATCATTCATAACATAAATAATACTCAATTTCAACTTGATAATAGCTTTGCTTACTTAGCTTTCTTGTTATCTCATTTTAACTTTACTCATTTGCCCGATAAATTTCTGCGAATAACCGAGGATACTAAATCTCGTCCCACATAACTTGATGCCAAAGCCATATCCTAGATATGGTCTTACATGGAATATCTCATCTTGGTTTCGAGGCCATGTCTTGACATGGACTT
This sequence comes from Gossypium australe, assembly GCA_005393395.2. NCBI lineage: Eukaryota > Viridiplantae > Streptophyta > Magnoliopsida > Malvales > Malvaceae > Gossypium > Gossypium australe. Next base: position 17,907,424 of record CM016619.1, read on the forward strand.
ATACGAAGTCTTTCTCGTGGGTTCCCTTGGAAACTTACCATTGCCATGTCTTAACATGGTCTTACTTGGTATCTTTACTTATGAACTGGTCAATGTCGAGCCTTGGCTGGGGCTTACATGAAATCTTTCTTGTTCTCGCCAATGCCATGCCTTGGCTTGGACTTACATGGGATCTCTTTCTCTTGATAGCTTTTCAATGCCAAGACTTGTCTTGGACTTACATGATAACTGTTCAATGCCAAGCTTGCCTTTGACTTACATGATAACTGTTCAATGCCAAGCTTGCCTTGGACTTACATGAAATCTCTGCTTGATTGCCGATGCCATGCCTTGGCTTGGTCTTATAGGGACTTTCTTATCTCATGTGGTGGATCGAGTATCCTGGGAAATTCATCTTCAACCGGGACTTGCTCATACTTAATCTCATTGATTTATTTGTTTAACATAACATTAAGCATTCTATGGTAATAATGTACTTTATACTGAGCAATTTAATGATAGAAATCATAAAGCTTAGAAATCATACAAACTTACCTCAATATACAAAATGTTTGTAGATATGTAATTTAGCCCTCGACTTTGTTCTTGCCTCGATTTCGATCCGAGCTTCGTTTTTCTTGATCTATAATAATAAATAGATCATTTAATACTCTCATTAACTAAATTGACTCTTAACTCAAACTTTGGAAAAATTACTATTTTACCTTATACTTTCTCATATTTACATTTTTGCCCCTAGGCTCGTAAAATGATTTTCATTCAACTTTCTTAAACTTCATGCTTGGCTGATTCATTTTCTCTACTATAACAATCATCAATTCTCACTATTTCTAATATGTATGACCAATTTTCAAAACTATTACAAATTGGTCCATACTATCATTTTTCATGAAATTCACTAAGGAAAAGATGTTTATCTAACATCAAACTCTCATAAACTTCCATAAAACATCATTTAACATGCATGTCATTCATGGTAGATTTTTGAACATGCATCTTAGCTCATTTTATAGCTAAAAATAGCTAATTCATAATACGAGAACTTCAAAAATACGAAGAATATTAAAAACGGGGCTAAGATGAACTTACTAGCAAGCTTGAAAAAAAAAATGAACCCTAGCTATAGAGTCTTCAAATTTTCGGCAATATGAGGAAGAATATGAATAGATTTTTATCATCTTTTGCCTATTTTAATCATTTATTAGACAAATGACTAAAATGCCCTTCTCTTTAAAAATTTCCATTTTACTAACTCATGACCAATTTTGTCCAAAAATTATAATTTGGGAAATTTGCTATTTGAAGACTTCTAATTATTATTCTAAAGCTATTTCATACAAAAAGCTTCTAGAAACTCATATTTTGCAACTTTTGCAATTTAGTCCTTTTGGGCCAATCAACCTCAATTTAATAAAATTGCTTCATGAAACTTTTACACTAGCATGCAAACATGGCATAAACCTTAAAAACTCATAAATTCACCTCGGATTCGTGGCCTCGCACCATTATTCCGACTAGGCCCTAAATCAGGCTGTTACACATCTTTCCATTTTGGTTAATCGTTTATATTTCTACATTCCTCAATAGATTTAGGGTCAGGATCATCATTTTCTTTTTCTACTTCAATAGCAACATTATATGCAAAATTATTGTCGATAACTAGATTTTTCTGGTTCCATTTTTCCCTGAAATAACATAACTTATCGAGATCTCTTCGTTATCATCATTTTCGGATGCCTGAATCCCTTATGGGGTTTTATGATTATGATTAGTTATATCTTTGGCCTCTTCTTAGGAACTTGTCTCCATAATATAATCACATTGAGTATTTTTCTCCTTTCCTTTTACAAGGATTTTTATCTTTGGAACCAACCGGTCTTCCACGCTTCAAGTATGGATTACTTTATTTTGCACTAACAGTTTGCCCTATTGGGATTTCAATTAGTATTGGAACATTTTCAACTGGTATGTAAGATTTTGTAATTCTCTTTAGGTTAGTAAATGAATCTGGCAGTTGATTGGCGATGTTTTGCAAATGCATGATCCTTTGAACTTCTTACTTACATTGACTTGTACGAGGATCTAATTGAGATAATGATGATCCATTCCATATAATTTCTTTTACCAGCTGTGTAACAGCCCGATTTTGGAGCTAGTCGGAACAGTGGTTTCGGGACCACTAATTCGAGGTTGAGGAAAATTATTTTTATGTTATTTTATGTGTTATGGCATTAATATATGGCTATGTTAAAATTTTGGTGCTTTAATTTTAATTATTTCATGCTTAATTGTGAAAAAGGACTAAATCGTATAAAATGCAAAAGTTCTATTTTTCAAGGTAGAGTTGTCAAATAGCCATAGAATATTAAATTGGAGGTCCTTAAAGTGCAATTAGGCCAATTAGATTGTGTTGACTGGCCATGTGCATAGGGGGATAAGAGCATTTAATTTTTGGTCAAATTGGGTGAAATTAGGTGAGAAAAGATGAATAAAATATGGTAAAAAGGAAAACTACCATCTTTCACTATTCACTCATCTCTTTCCACCAAAAATTGAAGAGAAAATAAAGCTCTTGGGGTTCAAACTTTCAGCCACTCAATTCTCATTCAATTAAGTGATTTAGGTGGTTTTAATTGATGATTTTTGTGTTTTTAGAGTCCCCAAAGCTTAAGCTAGCTAATGAGGGGACTAATTTGAGATATGGTTAAAAGTATAGGGACTTTCCATGAGAGTAGTTGTGTTGTTAGCTGAGTTTTTATGAAAGAAAATGAATGTTAGGGAGGTGAGAAACAACTTTTGTGAAAGGTGTTAGCATGAAAACACCTAAATGGGACCAAGTTGTAAAAGTTGTGATTTTTTAATAAATGCATGAAATAAATGAAATTGTGAGTAGTTTTAGAAGAAATAAATGTTCATCTAGGCTTGTCTAATGAGAAAATGTGTTGAAAAATGATTTAAGAGCCTAGGGGAAAAATCATAATTTTGCCATAATACAAGGGCAAAATGGTCATTTTGGCCTAAATGTAGATTTTGATGCATTATAATCATAGAATGATCTAAATGAATGAATTTTATTGTTATAGATCAAGAAGAACATGGAATTAACCTTAACCAGGGAAAAGGCAAGGTTGCGAATTAAACTGTTAGTTGACTCGTTTTGCACCGAGGTAAGTTTATGTGTAAACGATGCATTTTATATATACATTGTTGTTGCTAAATAGTGCATGGCACAATTAAGAACATGTATGATTCAAGTGGATAGAATGTAGTAGTTATTGAATAACTCTAGCATGAATGATGAAATGGATATGTAAATGTGTTATATCAATACTCGACGGTGGGCTAAGTGCGATACCACCTTAATACTTAATTACGATGGGCTATGTGCAATACCATCGTCTATTTATCATTTGGTGGGCTATGTGTGTAACACCCCAAACTCGGCCTAGAAGTTAGACCCGAATCTGATGTGTCACAAAAAAAAACTCGTTCGAAAATTACAGCCTCTTTGTTAAAACCATAACACTTAAGCAATTGTGTCTACATGAAAACATCATTATCTTTAATAAACCTTTTCGGTTGCGAAAGCATATTTGAAATAAACAATTTACGAAAATGTGACGTTTGAAATAGAGTTGCAAAAGCATTTTGGAACATTGCAGAAACGTAGATAAAATACAAGTATTTTTGAGAGATTGATTGATGAATCACAATCAAGGAATTGAACTTTAAATCCGTAACTTTTGAAAATGTCGTTAATAATTTGAAAGAAAGTTCGAGTTAAATCATATTTCTAAAAGTTTATTTTGAAATCCATTTGTTAATCAATTTCAGAAAACCTTTATTTACGTTTTTAGAAAAAAATCTCGTTTTAAACAATTTAAGCAAAATACTAAGTAAACCAACCATAAAGCAAATAATAAAATACTCCAGAGGCCTTATTACAATTTAAACCAAAATAACAAAATAATAAAATAAACGGAAATAGAAATTTAAAATTCAATAACACCATTTCGGAAGGATAGCCTCCACCGAGTCATCCATGGGCCCAAGTCCTCACTACGAAGCATTACCTACAAGGGTTAAGAGAAGGGGGTGAGTTAAAAGAACCCAGTGTATAATCCTCTTACCATCATCCACTGGGTCGGAACACACATAGCAATATTTTGGACCTAAGCCCATTTACAATCATAACATAATAACATGTATATAATATGCATGTGATATGCAATTCCCAACCAAACCTAAATTTCCATCCGCTACACACCACCCGTACCAACCAGCACACCTGTGGGGATCAAGTCAACCCACCCCGCCAACACACCAATCGCAGGCATTAAGCCATTTAATACGCAGGCACGAAGCCATTTAATAACATGGCACGAAGCCTTTTAATAACATGGCATGAAGCCTTTTAATAACATGGCACAAAGACTTTTAATAACATGGCACAAAGCCTTTAAATATGATTGTGGCAGAGCCACCGAACTAGATTGTGGCAGAGCCACCGAACTAGATTTTGGCAACAGGCCATTTATAATATTTGTGGCAGAACTACCGAACTAGATTTGTGGTAACCATTTTTTAACAAAACGGGAATCGACTTTTAAAAGATAGGGAGTCGCCACCGATCTTTACTTAGGTGTGATCGGGTCACCTTTGCTTTAAAATATTTTGGTCTATTAAAACAAAAATTTTGGTCTACGAAATTTGAGAAAACGGGTTCGGAAGTCGGTTACGTGCGAGGAAGGGTTAGCACCCTCGCAACGCCCGAAATCGATACCAAGTTGATTGATTAATGTCCCAATGCTGAAAACTTGAAAATATTTAGAATGAAAAGAAATGGAGGAATAGATTAATTAAATCGGGATTGAATCTCAAGATTAACTCGCGTCAAAGGAATAAGATTGTCATACCCAACACGTTAGGATATGATGCCTTTATCCTTTGACGTTGAGGTTATCTTTGATCTTCAAATCGGATGAAGAAGGGTATTCAAATATTTAGTCGAACCGAAAAATCAACATCCAGCACGTTAGGACGCGATCCTTCGAACTTCTAAACACTCGAATGTCGCCTTGTTTTTTTGAAAAAAAACTTTTGAATGAAGTATAATTTTGTAAAGATGTATTTTTTTGTTTTAAACCATAATACATGTGACGATATTGCATTTACATTATTGAATATATGCATTAAAAAAATCAATTCTAATATGCCTACATTTAAGACAGACACTGACAAAATAGTAATGAAAATACGACAAATAATAATTCCTATACTAGGGCACTTGCCAACGTATGCGATAAGGTATAAACAAATGCAATAAACAATGAAGAACGATAAACATGTTTCATGCAAGTTTAAAATAATAGTAAAGAACATTTCGATGATGTGAACAAAGTGAACGATAAATAATAAAATAATACGTAATGGGTTTGAATGCAATATCTAACGATATAGACTATGTAAATAATAATAGATAATAGTAATAAGGGTAACACTAATAATAATAGTAATGGTAATAATGATAAAATAACAATAATGATATGAACATATATATACTATACTAACACGAGTATAGTAATAATAATACTAATAATAATAATACTATTAATAATAATATAGTGATAATGATGTAAGGATATGGTAAATAATAATAATAATTAAAAATCCTAAAAAGGGAGCACACGGAATTAAAAAATGTGACTTTGGGATTGATTTGAAATAAAATGAGGAGGGGAGGGCTGATCTGAAATGCGCGCGTAATCCGGAGGGCCGAAACAGTAATAACCCCATTCCTTATACATAGAGTTTTGGCGCTGGACTTAATTAAAAAAGAAGAAAACATAAGGGGGCAAATTGAAAAACCAAAAGAGTTCGAAACAAACGGGATTGGGGGTAATAAAAATCTGGAGGGACTAGGGCAGCAATTGGACCAATTGACGACGAAACGCGGACCCTCCTTTATGGGTCGGGTCGACGCGCGGACCTAAGGAGGACTAAACGATGCCGTTTAGCCTCCAGTCTTAAAACCCCCAAAATTTCCCCTCTCCTTTCATTTGCAGGTCTAAATCTTCAAAAAAAAAAAACAAAAAAATGAAGGGCTTTCTCTCTGCTCCTTCTCGCGACCATCGGGCTACCCCGTCTTTCCGACCAACCCTCATCCCCTGTCTACCCATTGAAGCGCCGTCATCAATGGCGAACTGCGACGCTCGATGGCCGTTTAGGTGGTCAGCATCCTCGTCTACCCCGACGGCAACGGAGAGACCGAGGACTTAACCTCGAAAGTAACCTCTACCTTTCTCTCTTTTATTATTCGGTTTATGGATATTTGAAATAATAAAACATCAGTATAACGGTGAGTAATCAAAGGAAAACAAAATGGAGATCAACCTTTTAAACTTTGTTTCTGATTTCTGATTGCTATTGATTTTTCTATGTTCTTATTGAGGTTTCGTAACACAAAGGCCAGACCCTTTCCCACCTCCGTTTTCAATGGCTTTTCTCTCTGATTTTTTCTTTTCTTTGTATCCGTCAATATGTGGGTTGTTATGCCAGAAAAAACCAACCCCTGTACACTGTTTTTTGGACGGCTTTATAGCCGGGAGTACACTAATCTAGTATTATATTGTTTATCCCATGTTTTCTTCTGGTCTCTGCCTCTGTTGCTGCGCGTTTGCAGGGTATGGCGATGGTGCGGTCGACGGGGCCGAGGCAACTGAGGAGCCTCGATCGTGGGGAGACGCGGGCGTGCGAGACCGAGGCATGGGGAAGGCTGCTAGTGGGAGCGCGCGCGGAAGTCGAGGGACGCGTGAATCGGGGGAGGTGCGTGTGGCGCGTGGGAATCTAGAACGACGCCCGGGGCGCGTGGGGAGCTGGAGGCGCGCGTGCGCGGGTCAGGTGAAGAGCCTGCTGACGGCGCTGGTTTTAGGGTTTTTGATAACCCTCAATTTTGGGCCATTGGGTCGCTGTAATCAGGTTTAGAGGGTTATTGAATTGGGCTTTAGTCATTCATACTTGGGTTTGTATTAAATTTGGGTCTGGTGTTCTTTAGTAATTGGGCCATTTGGGTTTGGGTCTGTGTAGGTCAAGGGTAGTGTTTAGGCTTGTACTGTTTGGGTTGGTTTAATTACTTGGACTGTAATTGGACTGTTATTAATTTTGGATTTGGGTTTTTAATCGTTTTGTTTATTGGGCCTTAATGAGCCTTTTGTAAATGGACATTCAAAAGACTGTTATGTATTATTTTGGGCTTAACTTTGGGTTTTTTTTTTTTAAAAAAAAAACAAGGTTAAGATGGGCTGTCTGGGTTTGAATTATAATTAAACGCCCGAGCAAAATATGGTTATTACAGCTGCCCCTCTTTGCTCATTGTCGTGAAACGAAAATAGAGCAAAGACAAAAGAAGAACCAATTTTGCCTGGTCTTGGCCAAGTATAGATTCTTCGGGTGCTTTCTTCCTCAAACATCTTCCAGCCCTGTTGCCTCGGTCTACTCCGCCGCTGCTTCTGCGTGACATGACCCGTAGCTTCGATTCGTTTTTTTTTTTCAATCTTGTTCATTCTTGAACTTGCTCCAACATGAGTTCATGACATGAAGAGATTTGTAGCTTCAATCTTGCTCCACTAGGACTTTGAGGAAATGAATCTGATCTTTTCAAATTGCTTCCTTACCATCTTCAAGGAAACCCCGATCTTCATTTTGCCCTTGGCCAATCTTCTTTGTCCACTGGAACTTCCTCGTCCAATTTGCTCAACGCGACTTCAGTCTTTCTTTTGTAAGTACCTCCTCGTATGCCCCGAGGCTCAACCACGCTCTCATTTTTTTTTTTTGAGACAGAAATTGAAAATAGAAGTGCAATGACAGAATTTGAGAATATCTCGGTAAGTGACGAGGCTCAACACACCTCTCGCATGATGACAGGAATCTAAGGACAAAAATTAAATACCTTGGCGTGTCCCGAGGCCCAACTCATTTCTCGCATTACGAGTTGATTTTTAAACTGAATTTAAAGACATAAATTAAAAGACGAAAATTAAAGATACTCAGCGTGTCCTGAGGCTCAACTCAACTCTCGTATTATGAGTCGATTTTTGAACAGAAATAAAAGACAGAAATTAAATACCTCGGCGTGTCCCGAGGCCCAACTCACTTCTCGCATTATGAGTTGATTTTTAAACAGAAATTTAAAGACAGAAATTAAATACCTCGGCTTGTCCGAGGCCCAACTCACCTCTCGCATTATGAGTTGATTTTTGAACAGAAATTTAAAGACAGAAATTAAATATCTCGGCTTGTCCCGAGGCTCAACTCGCCTCTCGCATTATGAGTTGATTTTTGAACAGAAATTTAAAGACAGAAATTAAATACCTCGGCTTGTCCCGAGGCCCAACTCACCTCTCGCATTATGAGTTGATTTTTGAACAGAAATTTAAAGCGTATCTGGTGGATGTCTTCTTTCTCCTTGGTTCGGTAAAGCTACAGTCATCGTCTAAACTTCTTGCTTTGATGGTGTACCTGTATGTGTTATGCGTGATGTTATCATGATATGTACGTGTTTGGTCTTAAATGCTCTTATGCCTATATGATTATGTCATGCGTTCTGGGCTTGTTTGTCATGTATTTCTCGTTATGACTTTCATGATGACTTTTATTCCTTGCTTCGATTCTTGACTTTTCTTTCGGGTTTCGCATCCGTACTCAAGTTTTTACGAGTGGTTTGCATTTCTCAAATGTCACCCGTTTTGTCCCCCTGTTGAACTTTTGTCCTTGCTTTGAGGTTCTTGTACTTACCAAGTTCTCATCCAGGTAATGCACAACGTTCCTTTTGTTTAGAGTATGTAATTTCACCATTTACCATTTAAATAAATCAAACACGAGATGCATGCTAATGGCCAAGTAGGTGTGAAAGAGATGCCTTACGTTCGTATTTATTTCAAAGCAACAAGGAAAGAAAATTGACAAGGAATGATTCGATAAGGAAGGCATAAAGAGAAAGTGGATTCAATTGTCACTAATGCTCTAGATATCCAACGCATGAACTTCTCCATGTTCCTTCACCCTGAACCCCTTCGAGTGAAGCTCCTTGCGTAGAAGACCCTGAACCTCTGAGTCCGCTTCAAATATTGTAACCTCGCCCCTTGACTTCCCGTTCAAACCGTTCTTGCTCTTTACGTGCGAATCCCCTTCGTTAGGACGCCTTTTCAGGTTTTCATCCCAATTTGATTATCAAGACGCCCTTTTCGGGTTTTCATCCTGATTTTTTTTTTTTGAAATCAAGACGCCTTTTCAGGTTTTCATCTTGATTTTCTTTTTCTTTTCTTATTCCTTTTTTTTTTAGGCGTAGTACTTCTTTACGGCATCTGAGTTCACTGGGTTCGATACCTCTTTCCCATCCATCTCTGTGAGAATCAAAGCTCCACCAGAAAAAGCCTTCCTTACGACGTAGGGTCCTTCCCAATTCGGTGCCCATTTTCCTCGAAAGTCTTTTTGTATTGGGAGGATCTTTCTCAACACGAGCTCTCCTTCGCGAAATTCCCTCGGCCGTACCTTCTTGTCATGGGCCGTGATCATTCTCTTTTGGTACATCTGTCCATGACAGATTGCTTTCAAGTGCTTTTCCTCAATCAGATTCAGTTGGTCATATCGAGCTTGTACCCATTCTGATTCTTCCAGTTTTGACTCCATTAAGATTCGTAAAGAAGGGATTTCCACCTCGATGGGCAGTACAGCTTCCATTCCATATACCAGAGAGAAAGGAGTTGCCCCCGTGGAGGTCCGCACACATGTACGATATGCGTATAGAGCGAACGGGAGCTTCTCATGCCAGTCTTTGTATGTCTCGGTCATCTTTCCAATAATCTTCTTAATGTTTTTATTGGCTGCTTCTACCGCTCCGTTCATCTTTGGGCGATAGGGTGAGGAATTGTGATGCTTTATTTGAAACTGTTCGCACACTTCCTTCATCAGCTTGTTGTTCAGATTCAAGGCATTATCCGAGATGATTTTCTCAGGCAGCCCGTATCGACATATAATCTCCTTTTTCAAGAATTTGCAAACGCGGTTTTTGTCACATTTGCAAACGAAGTGGCCTCAACCCATTTTGTGAAGTAATCTATGACCACGAAGATGAATCGATGACCATTAGAAGCCTTCGGGGAAATTGGTCCTATAACATCCATGCCCCACATGGAAAAAGGCCATGGAGAGGTCATCACGTGGAGGGGTGAAGGTGCTGCATGAATTTTGTCACCATAAATTTGACATTTGTGACACCTTCGTGCATAGCTGATGCAGTCACTTTCCATGGTCAACCAGTAGTAGCCGAGTCTCATAATTTTCCTGGTCATGGTGAAACCGTTGGCATGTGTTCCACAAGTTCCTTCATGCACCTCTTCAAGTATTTTTCTGGCTTCGACATTATCCACGCATCTTAGAAGCACTTGATCTTTCCCTCTCTTGTATAGGATGTCCCCATCAAGAACAAATCTGGCTGCTATTTTTCTGATTGTTCTTTTGTCGTTCTCGTTTGCTTGCTCTGGGTACCTTTGATGTTTGACATATCCTAAGATATCATGGAACCATGGTCGTCCATCCGCCTCTCTTTCAACGCTAAAACAATGCGCCGGGGCCTCATATATGCTCATCTGGAGAGGCATTACTTCCGCTTCTCGATTCGCTTTGAACATAGAAGCTAAGGTGGCCAAGGCATCAGCCAATTGGTTTTCCTCTCGTGGGAAGTAATTAAAGGTCACCTCTTCGAATTCTTTGACCAGATCCATAACAAGATCGTGATATTTGACCAACTTTGAGTCTCTCACTTCCCAATCTCCACGGATTTGGTAAATCACCAATGCTGAATCCCCTGATACCTTTAGGATTTTGATGCCTCGTTCAACAGCTGCGCGGAGCCCCATGATACAAGCCTCGTATTCCGCTATGTTATTGGTACAGAAGAAGTTTAATCGGGCAGTGAATGGATAATGACTCCCTTCTGGTGACACCAAGACTGCTCCGATCCCATGTCCTAATGCATTTGATGCCCCGTCGAAACTCATTTTCCATGACTCTTCTTTTGACGATTCGCATTCTTTTTCTGTGATGCACATCAAATCTTCATCCGGGAAGTCAAATCTTAATGGCTCGTATTCTTCTGTGGTTCGGGCTGCTAGGAAGTCGGCTATTGCGCTCCCTTTTATCGACTTTTGGCTTACATAGATGATGTCGTATTCCGATAGCAGGATCTGCCATCGCGCCATTCTTCCTGAGAGTGCAGGTGATTCCATCATGTATTTGATTGGGTCCAATTTAGAGATTAACCATGTCGTATGATACAACATATATTGTCTAAGCCTTCGAGCTGCCCAAACCAGAGCGCAACAGAACTTTTCAATTGATGGATATTTTGCTTCATACTCTGTAAACTTCTTACTGAGGTAATAGATCGCTCTTTCTCTTCTCCCCGACTCGTCGTGTTGCCCCAATACACAACCCATTGAATTTTCGAACACCGTCAGATACAGTATTAACGGTCTCCCTGGAGTCGGTGGTACTAGCACAGGGGGGTTAGACAAATATCGTTTTATTTTGTCGAAGGCAGCTTGGCATTCACTATTCCATTCCCCAGGGTTGTGTTTTCTCAATAGTCGAAAAATTGGGTCGCATTGGTTGGTAAGTTGAGCAATAAAACGGGCGATGTAATTTAACCTTCCTAGAAATCCTCTGACTTCTTTTTGTGTCCGTGGAGGTGGTAATTCTTGTATGGCCTTTATTTTGTCGGGATCGACCTCGATACCTCTCTCGCTAACGATAAAGCCCAGTAGTTTTCCCGAGGTTGCTCCAAATGTACACTTAGCTGGATTAAGCTTCAGTTGAAACTTTCTAAGTCTTTCAAACAATTTCCGGAGGTTTCCAACATGCTCTACTTCTCCCCGAGATTTGGCTATCATATCGTCGACATAAACTTCTATCTCTTTGTGCATCATGTCGTGAAACAGCATCACCATTGCCCTTTGATATGTTGCCCCAGCGTTTTTTAATCCGAACGGCATCACTTTGTAGCAAAATGTTCCCCACATTGTCACGAATGTAGTCTTTTCCATATCCTCAGGAGCCATCTTTATCTGGTTATAACCCGAAAATCCGTCCATAAAAGAGAATAATGAATGTTTTGCCGTGTTATCTACCAGCGTATCGATGTGCGGCAAGGGAAAATTATCCTTGGGGCTTGCTTGATTGAGATCACGATAGTCCACACACATTCGCACCTTGCCATCTTTCTTTGGCACTGGGACTATATTAGCCACCCATTCCGGGTATTTGGAGACTTGTAAGAAACCAGCATCGAACTGTTTTTTGACCTCTTCTTTTATCTTTAAGAGCATTTCGGGTCTCATCCGTCTTAGCTTCTGCTGGATTGGCTTGCATTCTGGTTTCACTGGGAGCCTGTGGACCACTACATCCTCGCTTAATCCTGGCATGTCCTGATATGACCATGCAAATATGTCTTTGTATTCATGAAGCAAGGTGACCAAGTCGTGTCTGGTGGGCTCTGAGATGGAGGTCCCAATTTTCACCTCTTGCCTCTTTTCTTCGTTTCCCAAGTTCACCGTCTCAAAAGATTCTTGGTGGGGGAGTATTTGTCTATCTTCCTGTTCTATCGTCCTTAACAAGTCAGGGGTTGAGACATAATCTTCAGCATTATCGTCAGCTTCGGATTCTCCTAAACAAGCAGCTTGTTCAAAGTCGATTTTAGGATCAGTAGCAGGATTGTTCACGTTGTCGTTATCTGAGCACCTGACAAGTAAAAAGAAACTATAGAGAAATATCGAGGTATTGGAAACAAGAATGTGGTTCTATGACATGAATATATATATATGAAGACAAGCCATGAGAAGAGGGAATAGATATGAGGCTAATGAGAATGAGAGACAGTGACAAAATGCATCTTCATTGATTGTTCATTTAAAAGTTAGACAGCTGATACAAACTTTTATAACAAATTCCCCTTCGACTTAGAGGAATACAGAAGGTTGTCATTGAGAATTACTCTGGAGGGGTCCTAGAAACTACAAGGAGGTCCTCAGCAGTCCAATTGTCCAACGCAAATCCGGAGGACCAGGGCGTATCTTCGAAAGGCCTTTCATCGTGTAGTCTGCTCCGTCGATGACGTTTATGTTGAAGTTCTGAAAATCCCTTTCAGCCAATAACAGCATGTTTCGTGAATCATCTCCCTCCGTGTACATCATTCCTGCTGACGTAAAAGTTCTCGACAAGGGTGGGTACGTCATGGGCTCCCATTCTACCTCTCGTCCTGAGGTTCTTGCAATCCTCTTTCCCTGATCTTTTTGCCGTTGTTTCCTCTTTGTCGCTCATCAGGTTTGAACCCTAAGCCGTACGGAGCCTTATGGTGTACAGGATTTAGCGCTCTAGCTATCCCTTGTTGGTATCTCCCTAAACCCTTTCCTGCTCGGGCACCTTTTCCTACCGTCAGCTTGACCCCCATCTTGGTGTTTCTTGACAGCTTGGGTGTGGGAGTCCTATCTCCTTCGGCGACAAATGTAGCGTTGATGAATTCGAAGGAACGGAAGGAGCATTCTGGCACATCTTTGTTTGCCTCGATGTAGGGTGTGTCAGTAGATAGCGATGCGACGATGTCTTCTTCACCGGCGATCGTGATCAGGCGGTTATCCATAATAAACTTTATTTTCTGATGAAGAGATGAAGGGATAGCTCCTGCGGAGTGGATCCAGGGCCTTCCTAAGAGGCAATTATATGAAGGAGCAATGTCCATGACTTGGAATTCGACATTGTATGTGCACGGGCCCACCTCTAAAGGGATCTCGATTTTTCCCATAACTTCCCGCCGTGTTCCATCAAATGCCCTTACCGCGGAGTGACAAGGCCTCAGGTAAGACATGTCGACGGGCATCCTAGACAGTGTAGCTAGCGGCATGACATTGAGCGCGGACCCGTTGTCAATAAGCACATGCGGTATTATATATCCTTTGCACCCGGTCGTGATGTGCAATGCTTTAACAGAGCCCCTACCATTTGGTGGTATTTCGTCATCGCTGAAGGAGATGAAATTATCTGCGTTTAAATTGTTCACCCACCTATCGAGTTTTTCAATGGGCACATTGCTTGGCACATAGGCTTGGTTCAACACCTTCAGTAAAGCGTTTCGATGTGGCTCTGAGTTCAACAATAGGGATAATACTGAGATTTTTGCCGGTTGTTTATTCAGCTGCTCCACGACATTGTATTCGCTGTGCTTAATGAACTTTAAGAATTCCTGTGCCTCCTCCTCATTCACCGGCTCCTTAGTTCCTTGCTCAGCTTGTATTTCAAACTTGCCCTCGGCCTCGTGTATTGGTGCCTTCCCTTTCTGACTCGTGTCAATGGCTTTCTTCTTCGTCTCAACCATCTCAGGGAAATAACACCTCCCACTGCGGGTAAAATGCCCCACCTCACTGACGTTTCCAGTTGTAGCCTCGGGTATGGCGACATTGACATCATACTTCCATGGCACTGCCTTGCTATCCTTGTAAGGAAAAGGGGAAGGTACTTGGATTATCATTTTTGGTTTCCTCTCTTCCTTCTTTGCCTCGTAATAGATTACCAAAGGCCGATCGGCACTGTAAGGAGGTCCTGATGATTGGCCCTCAGATGCACATATCTCCTTTCCACCAATCTCTTCCATCTTATTGAAGATTTCCACCTTTTTATCGTCCATCATGCTTTGAAGCAGCTCTTTGAACTCCTCGCAAGATTGGATATGGTGTCCTGATATGCCGTGAAAGACACAGAAACTTGGACTCTTCGCGTTTTCCTCCTTGAAATTCCTATCGAGCATGCCCTTCTCAATCATTACTTCCCAGACCTTCTCCAAAGGTGTCCTTATCCTAGAGACACAGCTTCTGACTCGCCACCCATCTTCCGGTGTCACCATATTCACGTTCCCTGTGGCATGGTTAGGGAGCGGGTTTCTTGTCATATTGTTGGTACCGTCAAACCGCAAGATCCCGCGTCGATGAGGCCTTGCACTCTTCTCTTAAAGGCTAAACAGTTATCTGTAGAGTGTCCTTGATTCCCGGCGTGGTACATGCAATTAGCGTTGGGATCGTACCACCTTGGGAACGGGGGTTTTAATGGTGCCATGTAATGTGGTGAGATTAACTGTTTTTCCAATAGTTTCGGGCACAATTCTCCGTATGATACGGGAATGGGGGTGAATTGGGGTCTGTCAGGATTGGGCTTTACTGGTCTTTGTTCGTTTTTTGGCTGGCCTTGGGCGGGCATAGCGTTTGGAGGGAATATGGTGAATGGTCTTTGATTGTCGGTGGCGTAAACGGGGTAGGGAGGAGGTGCTTGATAGTAGGGGCTTTGTGGATAGAAATTCGGCGGTGGGCGAAACTGGGGGCGTGGTTGTGTCGGATATGGATTAGGAGCATAGTGGCCTCCGGTCCCCACCATGTGGGCTTCGGGATCCTTTTTCTTTGCAGGTGTTGGTCTTTTTGAGCTCTCAGGGCCCTCCATTCTTCCATTTTTGATGCCATTTTCGATGAGTTCGCCGGATATTACGAGGTCGGCGAAATCTTTCGTGGCGTTTCCCACCAGTTTGTCGTAGAATGGCGCCCTCAAAGTATTGATAAAAAGGACTGTTACCTCACTTTTAGTTAATGGGGGCTCGACCTGGACTGAGAGATCCCTCCATCTCTGAGCGTATTGTCTGAAGGTCTCCGTTGGCTTCTTTTCCAACATTTGTAGCGTCATCCGGTCGGGAGCCACATCAGAAACATGCTTATATTGTTCACAGAATGCAGTTGCTAGGTCCTTCCATGACCGGATCCTCTCGGTGCTGAGCTGATCATACCATCGGAGGGCCGATCCGATCAAGCTATCCTGGAAGCAGTGTATTAACAGTTTGTCCTCGTTTAAATGTCCGGCCATCTTCCGACAGAACATAATAAGGTGTGCTTTCGGACATCTCGTTCCCTCATACTTCTCAAAGTCTGGCACCTTAAACTTTGGGGGTAGAACCAGATCGGGCACTAAACTAAGCTCCTTGGCGCTTAGTGAAGAAAAGACTCCAGTACCTTCCACCGCCTTGAGTCTTTCTTCTAGATTCTTATATTTTTCTTCAGCATCATGGTCACCCCTCTTTAATCTAGCTATTTCCATCGGATCATCCAAATCCGGAACCGTCGGATTAGCCGAATTATCCCCAGCGTTTGATACGTATATACCCTCCCCCAAATGGGTAGGTGGGATGGGTTGTTGCTCCAGGCCTACTGGGTTCCCTTGAGGATATCCTCTTTGTGCTGCATGAGCGTGGGGTGGCGTGGATCCTAAGGGATAGAGCGGATCTTGATTATCCCTCGAATGGGGCTCCGTAAGGTCAGGACTTGGCGCGGGTCCTTTTCCTTGGGTCATGGCCGTCAACATTTCCAACATTCTGTCCATTTGACTCTTATGCTCTCGTGATTCCTCGCGGGATCTCATCATTAGGTCCTTTGCTTCTTGCTGTGATTTGGTTAGCTGTTCTTGTAACTCCTTCTGGGTTTTTTCCATCCTCTCGATCCTCTCATTGAGTTCGACGTCCATGGCTCTAGTTCTTAAGCGTGTTCTATAGGGATGATGTGATTCCAGGTTCGTAATGTCGTAGCTGCGGATTATGATTTTAAGTTTAGCGAACCGTTAAGGTGATATGATGCTAATGTATGCAATGCCATGCAAATGCATGGTATGAATGAAAAAGGTGTCAACTCTGATTCAATTCCCCATAGAAAACTTCCTTAGATAACAAAGCTCTTTACATAAAAGAGGTTACAAAAACGGCCTTGCTCTAACACCTAAGGCTTTAATCCTTGTTAGTAAGGAAGCTAATTCACGTCCACGATCCGACTGTGTCTCGAACTGTATGCTCAACGTGTCGGCTTGTACAGCTAGAGTTTGTAAATACTCGGCGATTTCTCGTATCCGGATTATAGCCTCCCCTATGAGGTAATCTCTATCCCTGACTTGACTCTGGGAATAGCACAGTTCCGCTTTCCTTCGTTCTTCGTTCTCTTTTAAATGGCCAATATGATTTTGACAGTGTAGTAACTCCATTTCTAACTCTTCAGTCCTCTTTTTCATTTCTTCGATTCTACTCAGACTTGCTTTTAACTCTCTCGCTGAGTTACGGCTTCGATAATGGTCGAGGGACTTTTCCAACTCTGACACCCTTGTCTTCAATTCGTTTCTTCTATTCTGGCCTTCTGATATTTGCTTTTCTAGGATCTCGTTCTGAGCTTTTATTTCTCGGAACTTCCTTTCCCATTGCTCGGCTTTAGCTCTTTCTTCTTGCAACTCTTGTCGCCATTGGCTCGAAGTCTTTCCCAGTCCAGCAGTTCTCATCGAGAGGCGCATCTTCTTGTAGTCCCTCTTTAAGCTATCCAATTCTTCTTCGGCTTTGCTCTTCCCCTTCTGCACCTTTTCCGTCTCTGATTTCTGTATCTCTACATTTAGCTTCAAAAACATCTTTTCCTCCTCCAACTGCTCGATTCTCTTTTCGAGCTCTGATCTTCGCTGTAAGAAATCTTGCTTTATAACTTCTAATTCTGTTGGTATCACTCGCAACCGTTCCTCCAAAGACTGAGCATTATCTAAGTTTGGTCCCGGGATGTTATCATTGATTCTCTTGCTTAGCCTTGCTTAGACTGAGCCTCTTCATTCGGTGTGTTTGTTTCCAAGCATTTGCCGTTTCTTTGATCTTCTTCTTGTATCCCTCTCCCGTATAAGAGAACTCACTTAGGTTTAACCCATGTGTTGCCGGCACGAACTGTCTAGACTGGTATTGTCTTGCCGCTAGCAATGGGGCATACCCGATAACTCCCCAAATTCCGGGTAGAGGTACCCAATTGAAGTCTCCGCATCTATAGAGTATCTCTCCAGGCATCATCCAGGGAGCTCTCCACTCAACGTCTTCTCCTTGAAGGTTCTGAAAAATTGCCATCCATCCCTTCTGTTATATCCTCTCTTCTTGGCGTAGCAGCTTCCTCTTTTATTGGTGAATAGTCTCTATGAAAAGGTCGACAAGAGACTTTGTCCATCTTCCAAAAATGCCCGTGAAACCACACCATCAAAAGTTGGGCGCATCCGATGAACCTTCCCTCTCCCGCTCTTCTGCAAGCATTTAACGATCTAAAAGTTTCCGCGAGAATCGCTGGGACAGGTGTGACTTGTTTACCCAATCGGTCGAACAGATCCACCACCGCCTCATCTATATGCCTCAGAGCTTTTGGGAATATGACTAAACCGTAAAGGCCGAGGGCGAAAATATCAACCTTTCTCCCCATGTCAGGGTGCGTTGAAATCAGATCCCTTAAATCCACCCAAGGAAAACATCTTCCTTCACCCTTCTGTTGAATCTTGGCTGAGATCCACTGCTCACTCATTCCCGTAACCTTCATCAACTTCTTTGCCAAAGGAGGGACATAAGCAGGCCTATAGACCTTATCGACTTGCGTATCAGGAATACGAAGCAGAGTAGTGTACTCTTCTATTGTTGGCACCAAGTCCACCTCCCCAAAAGTGAAACAACTGTAGGCAGCATTCCAAAATTGGACCATGGCCCGGAACAAGTGTCTATCTACTTTGACATCCAACAAGTGAGATATATCACCGTAGCGGCGGTAGAACATCTGTTTGGCTTCTTCTTCCCAATGGGTCCAGATATCCCGCAACTCTCGAAGCTCATTTTGCGTCACGCTAACACGGGTGAAGTCCCATAGTTCTGACGTATGACTCTCGACTAAGCTATCTCCTTCCCCG